>ML978201.1:0-192234 GCA_010015745.1 Setomelanomma holmii
AAGTGGCGGTGGTAGGATTGGAGCTGTGTTGTGATCAATTTGACGGGGTTTGGGCCTATTTTGAAGGGTACCATGAAATTGAAAAAGCTGGTGTGAGGTGGGGTTCTATTGTGTGAAGCTACAAACAGTAGATATACATGAGTGGCTGTAAACAGCGCTAGTGCAGGATGGGGAGTCGCATCTCACCGAAGGTGAGGCGCGGGTTGCCCATGGGGTAAGAGAGACTCAAACCGTGACAAACTTATACTGGCCGTCGTGGGCGCTGTTCAATTTCCACTGGCGTCCACACAGTCGCGAGATTATGTTGTCCCCATCTCCAGATGTGATAGAGCCCAGTGACTCTAGTTCAAATGATCTCGTCCGTGATGTCGGAGCATCGTGACGAAGCGGCTCGCATGTCTCACTTTGAGCAGCCGTTGCTGCCGTCAAAGCAGCCTCGAGATGTGCAATGCGCGCATAGAGCTCTTTGATATGAGCTTTCGAGGAAGGACTACATTGCGGTGTTAGTTGTTATGGTCAGCCCTTTGCTGCTGGCAAATGTACTATTTGCGGTGATCTGCCTCCGGCCATGTACATTCGATGTTCAGTTTTTTACATCGCTTACAGCCTCCTGTCTCAACCATGCACTGCATTTCGTTCAGCGGCAGTTGCCATCAAAACTCCTTGGGCTACTACCTTCACTTTCTTGCGTCTGCAATAGTTGCAGGCAAGCTGGAGATCCTGTTTGGGCTGGTGATCCGCACGATTCGCCCGAGCGACTTCGCGACGCGGTTTCCGAACCCTGGTGCCAGGCGATAAATCCATGGTCATCTGCGAAGGACTTTGCTTAGCTTCACATGAAGTGCATATAGTAGCAGGAATGTCGATGCACTGTTGGGTTCGCCTGGGCTGGACAATAGCCGAGCGGTAATGCGGGGAAAGAGTCGATCGCGGAGGTGCTACCGGTAACTTATTCACGCTAGATTTAGTGCAGGGGCATTGGCTTCGCACGAACTGCAACTTCCATGACCCATGCACGCGTCTCTTCTCTCCTTGACGAATTGCAAGAGCGCCTGTCATCCTGTGACGAAAATCCGAATGCTGAAGGCTCTCGTATGCTTTGCAAAGGGTGATGGTAGTTTAATGAGGCTGTGAACGCTATTACGCCTTTCTATTTCGTTGCGTTCAGCTGCCAGAAATCGCGCGTATACCTCACCGTGTCACTCAACAGTCTATGTCAGCAGCTCAGCTACGGTGTCCACCAAAGATGGCACGAGACAGAATCGTGTTTACTGGCGATGTTTACAACTGCTAGAACAATGGTAGGCACGGTGAAGTCACGGCCACGAGAAGACGCGAACACGTATGTTGGTCTGAGCGGGTGTTTCGTCTTTGAAAAGGTCTCCCAGAGAGCGAAGGCGACAATGAACGCAAAGCCGATGACGAGCGCCGCGACCACGTGCGCATCGTTGGAGGGGACTATGGTAGTCCAGACAATGCCGGCAAGGACAGGGACAGCGCCGCAGATGAATATAACCATGCCTACATTCGAGTGAGTTCATGAACCAGCTATCGTGGTTGAAATTCGAGTAGAGAGTGCTTACCTACGTAGTCAATCTCATTGATGAGTTGTTTTGTAGGCAAGCCATAACTACCCTGGTCAGTCTAGGACAAATCTTGGGGTATTAATTGGGGCGACACATACGGGTGAGCTGGTGGAAAGTACAGCAAAAATAGCCCCAGGAAGGACAGAAATTGTGCAATCGCAGCGGCCCAGAAGTTCCATTGCCAAGAGCCCGTGTGAAAGCCATATAGATCAGTGATCGGCGCTATAATTACAGCCATCAAAGTCGTGATGTCTGCGATCACAACGCCAATGTGCCTCCACTTATTTGGAAGCAATTCTGGCAGTGCAAAGGCTGCCATCTGACAATTGCCTCCACCAAACCCAGCGATAGCCATGCTGGTGATGACTGTATTGGGATGCTTCGCAGAGGCAACGATGATGTGACCGACAGTCGAGACCAAATTACCTCCCACAAGGAACCATCTTCGGCCCAGAAGGTCGGTGTTTGCACCACAAATCATGAAGCAACAGGTGATGGATATCGTCCAGGCTGGGATGTACCAAACGTACGAGGTAGGTTGTCCAAGATCGGTTGCTACGAGTCCGCCGTTGTTTGCCATGGCAGGAATTGGCCAAAACGATAGGCCATAGCCACAAGACAAGATCTGTAAAAGTTGTCAGCACACGCTTTTCTCCGCTGTGTAATACGTACTAGCACAACGATCCAGGTTTTGAATGTAACAACAGGTTCAAACTCTTCACCCGTCACTACGTCGATGACCGCGCCGTCGGTTTCGATACGTGTAGCATGGGTCCCATTATCTACCTTCTCTGAGGAGTAGGCTTCGTCGCGATCATTTGAGGTCATTTTGACGGACACGCTCTCTAAACAAGATACTTGTTGTGCGTATGGCGAGATACGAATGGCTTGGGGGAGTGCAAAATACCGACCACGACCCGCCATTATGAATAGCATGTGTACTTTGACAACCATTGTCCTTGCGCACACAACAAATCTGTGTGGCGGACGTTTCCACGCTAATGGTTAATGAAATCCGGTGCTGTGGCCAACAAAACCAGCTCGCTGCACCTTCAGCACGGGAGAAGCGTCGCGCCAAAGACTTTTGGATCTGGGGTAAAGAGCATCGATGGAAAGCTGGGTGAAGGCGTTTTCGGGGTTCGATCACCGAGTAGCACTATTACCATCATCGGAAAAATCGGCATGCCCTGGCCGATGGGACACGGCATATTCACATTGCTTTGGTGTAAAAGCACAGCGTGAAGCTATACACGCAGCTTGTATGGTGCAGAGTTATGCATGATGCACCGCCAAGCAGTCCCACGGTGTTGCATCCAATCTAGCATCGAGTCTGAATCATTTGCGAGGGCCTTCCGCCGTGTCGCAAGGAGGAAGTGCGCAGTGGTTTTTCACGCATTATATTTCAATGAGGTGAGCTCTTCATGGCATATACCAATGTTATGGACATATTTGAATGTAATGGCTGCGAATCTCTGCGAATAGTCTCATGCAAGGATGAAATGATTCTTGTATCCATTTTGAGTGGCTTCCGCGCACTTTTGTCTGTATAGTGGCAGGCCTGCCATGTAATTCAATGACTAGAATCATGCGTGTCAGTGTCTATCGTGTTTCCCGTCAGAATGATACATACCTCTCGTGCCTTTCCAGGAATATTGTCCCCGAAATACCAGCTCTTGGTTTCCTTGAATAGTCCGTCCTCAGCGGTAGTATTGACGTGCTCTTTCCACTCGAACTCGGCGTCAGGCTTGGGAACGATTGAGTTGTAACCGTTCTGTCGCAGATACGAGAGCACCTTGCCGATCCACTGTCCTTGTGTTTGAGCGCAAGATGGCCCAGTGGCAAATGCAGTCGGCGCTTGAGGACCGTATACAAAGAACATATTGGGGAAGCCAGCCGATGTCATGCCCAGGTGCGTCCACACGCCTTTGGCCCACTTGTCTTTGATCGTGACACCGTCAATGCCTCGAATATCGATCTGAGTCAAACCCCCGATAACGGAATCGAAGCCCGTTGCCAGACAAATAACATCAAGTTCGTGCTCAGCCGTCTTCGTCTTGATGCCGTTGCTCGTGAAAGTCTCGATGGGATCATCGTTGACGTCGACTATATGGACGTTCTCGCGGTTGAATTGCTCAAAATAGTCCTGTTCCAGACTGATGCGCTTCGTTCCAAAAGCGTGAGGTGCCACTTTGGGAGCGAGCTTCTCGGCAACAGTTGGATTATTGATTCGCGCAATGGTCTTCTTGCGCCAGTACTCGTATGCGAGTTTATTCGCATCCTTGTTCTTGAGCACGTCCGAGAACGTACCCAACCAGAAATACACTCCGCCCTTGTGATACAGCTCCTCGAAAAGTGCGTTCCTTTCGCACTCAGTAACATCGAACGTCTTCCGCGGGTCGAAGTCATACAGGAAGCCTGCATACGTAGTTTCCATCTTCTTAACCTCCTCAAGATAGCGCTGCTTCGATATTTTGTTCCATTCGTCGTCCCGCACACTTTGTCCCATCTGAAGGGCCATATTAGGAGTTCTTTGGAAGAGCGTCAACTTCTTGGCTATCGGCGCAGTTTCCTGGACGACTTGGACACCACTAGCGCCGGTTCCAATTACGGCAATGCGTTTGTCCCTGAGATCAATATAATCGGACCACAATGCTGTATGCCGCATGACGCCCTGGAATCGGTCCGTCCCTGCGTACGGTGGTATGTAGTGTTTCGAGGCGAATCAAGTACAGAAGATGATCGACTTGCAGGTGACTGTGTGCTCCGTGGTCTCTGATCCAATCGAGGTTGATGCTGTGAGATCCCATCTGCATTTGGATTGATTCCAGTAGGACTGGGTCACTCGCGCATTAAATGTAATGTCTTTCTTTAAGTCCAGTAGATCGGCAACGTGATTAAAGTAGTCGACCATCTCGTCTCTGCCCGAGTATCGCTCCTTCCATTTCCATGTTTCATAGAGCTCCGGCGCATAGAGCTGGTAAACTGGCGTTTCGGTGTCGACCCGCGCTCCCGGATAACAATTCCAGTGCCAGATTCCTCTAAGACTAGAACCAGCTTCAAAAAGGTGTGTCGAGAATCCCAGGCCCCGGAGGTTATTCAGAGAGTACATCCCTCCAAAACCGCCTCCAACAATCACCACCTCGTAATCGTATAGCTCTGGTGCAGGTAGAGAACCCATTGTGGTCAACGATTCCAGATATTATGTTCGTTAGAACGAAATGAAAGCATGCAGCTTAGCAAAGAAAGATTGTTGTATTTTATGGGTCGAACATCTGCCGGAATCTTGTCGTGATCGTTGACCAATGGCGGCGCACCCGGCGCCAAGGTTAGTGAGCGGCGTTCGTTCTCCGGCGCCTTTGCTTCGACCACGACGCGCGACACCGGAAGTCCTTGGGATCGTTCGCTGCATTCCGGAGTGATCAGGCTGGTCATCAAGGGTAGCGTTTTCTTGTATCCATACGAGTATCATCTGATCTTATTGCAGTCAGCGTAGCACCCGTGCAAAGGAAGGATGCACCTATGAAAAGATTAAGTGCCATCCCGAAGGACAGCAGCACGAACCACTCTCAAATCCACCATTTCACATGACCCCCGCCGTAGCACGACCGCTTCGCAGAATCGACAAGTTTGGGTTAATATTAGGAACAACCCCATAAATTCGGTAGTGAGAAAGGAGCTGAGAAGGACAGTTCGTCGATCAGGCAGCAGCTTCAGTCCGGTAAGCTGCAAGAGCACAGAGGGTCGTTGCAGGCGTGATTGACGAACAGGTCTAGACCTTGAGCCTCACTCTTGAGAGGTCCCATCCTCACAACCGTAGCAACAAACACTTGCAGTTACCATTGCATCAGCCAAAACTGCTTTGCTAGACCACTGCATCTCCTCAGTCCATATCTCACCGAGTCACCAACTCAGGGAGGAGCGTATTGATGAAGCCTGGATTTGTGATTCGCGACGCAGCGGTGATTCGGCAGAAGGTAGATGTCACAACTTCGGCGCTCGCATTGATAACCACCGCAGATTGACTGGCGTGTCCGATCCCGAGCTAGCCAGTGCTACGATCCTGGTCGTTGCAGTACAATGCATGCGTCACACTCTCCCGCCAATGCCGTCGACCTGGTTCTCAAGGCCAGGAAGCTTCTCTCTGTGTGTGTTGGCATGACTTTCGGAGACTCGTTTTTGTTTCCTCTCCGGCTCCATTAAGATACCGGGGGGCATTGAGATGCGGACAAACAACATCCTCAAAAACCGCAGTTTGGATCGCAACAGCAAGAAAACTGCTCAATCCCATGGGCGGACGCTCGCTAGGCCAATGTATGCTGAACATACATGCAAGCAATTGATGCGACTGGTCGAATATCACCTGGAGATGACTAGTGTAGTGCAGTGCATCATACACAGGCTTCGGATGGTTCACTTGGTGAATTGGGTTGGAGATCTGGGTAGAACTCTCGTTCTGGTGGACGAGACGCACGGAGCCCTCTTCATCAAGTGAGGCGAGCAAGCACGAACCGCTGCACGTATGGTGCGAATGCCCCCTTCTAGGTCCAACGCACGTTGGTCCACCGCATGTCAAGGGCAACTTCAAGGTTTTAGATCCGGAGCGTGACGGTCCGCCGTGGATGACAATATCAACCTGAGACGCTCTGAGACCTCGCTAGGCTTGCGCCTTTCCGACGAGTGGATCTCACGTCAGCCGAAGCCAGACAGGTTGGCAAGTCTGCGGTAAGGCTCGACCATGGGTCAAGACCGTGCTCATTCTTCGACCTCTCAGCTTTCCCTCGTACACAAGATGGGACGTGATTGATGTTGGCACCTGGCATGATGGCTCCCATCGAGCGTGGTTTCGCGACCTTCTTCCCACTGACGGCTTTCAGGGCCCACAAGGCTGTCATCTGGAGATTTGCCTGACGTCTCGTTCCAGGTCTCTCCTCAATATACCAGCATACCCATCCCAAAGCTATTCAGCTTGACCAGAGTCTGTTGCACGGATGAGGGCCTCGACGTGGTCCTCGTGTGAGGACTTTAATACCCCGACAGGCACATGACGCCTCAATTTGAGCTCTCACTCCCGTGCCTCGAGTCTTCCTTTTGCACACCATCCGCGCTGGCAACCGTGGAGAGCGGACAGTCAGGCATCCGGGGCTAGTCGGAAGGTCGGCGACATGACCACAAAGCTTTCCAATGCGCGCGCAGGCACATTGAACACCAGAAGATGATTAGGGTTAAGATCCGAGCCTGCCCTCCTCATGTACAACCCCAGAGTTGCCACTGAGGCGCACGAGGCAACATACAGACAACCCATTGAGACCATGCTAAGAGGCTCGGGGAGGTGTCGACTGTGCAAGTACATGAGGCGCGGACAAGACCGCATTCCAGATGGAAGACAGACATCGGTAACTGTGGGGAAAGGGACATGCGATGAGGCTTGCGAGCAAGCGAGAGAAAGACCGGCGTTGAGGGAGAGTTGTGACGGACGCGTCGTATTGATGGCGACGTAGTCAGATCTCGACAAATGGAGCATCGGTTTCGGGCCTAGCCGAAGCAACTTTGGCAAGCCTGCGAGGCCGTGATTGGAAGGACATCGTGTGGAAAGGTGGTCGAGGTGGTTGCAGTGGGAGAGAGGCACAACGCGTCGGATGACAGGCGTGCAGTCTGCCAAGCCAGTAGCGTCAGCGCCTGATCGCGTTTTGGTGTGGCCACAGCTTACTAAGCTTAATCCGCTCTTCTTCAACAAGCCTTTAGGGCCACGATTAATTTTTGAATCTGCCGTCACACATTCCGCCATGGGCGCTGTAGAGGATGCCGTGGATGCCGCTGCGAGCTTCGTTGGACCCTTTGTAGACGCGAGCAGAAAAGAGGACGGTAAGCCCGACGACGACGTGGATGTCTTTCAACTCGTTAATGAAACGCTCGCGCATCTGCGGTCGATAAACACCGCTGATCTTGCCGCGGATCCTGATGCACCTTACGACGCGTCGCTAGCTGGAGTGGTATATGGTCTACTTGACTTCGTCACGTCATATGGCATCCTCCCCTACCTTTCTGCAGGCCTAGCTTTCAGCCATCGTCCGCGTTCAGTGCTGAGGACATCGATCGAGTCATCTTCAAGCGGAAGCAAAGATGTGCTTACCAACGTCATTGACACTCTGTTGCCCATTTTAGAACAAAAAGGCTCGGGTATCCAACCGCTCCTCAGCCAACGAACCCTGCCGGATGTCGTCTCTGCCCTCGCAGAGCTATCGTTTTCTCCCACGTCTCAAGAATCGAGTGCGAACTTCGAGCCAATATACGAGAAATGTATCGCGGATACGCCCACTTCTCGTCTTCTCCCGCTGCTTACAACATTCCTACAGCAACCCCTTCCAGGATGGCTCAGACCCGTCATAGCCAAAGAGCTGGCTATAATCCCCCTTAGACAGCACGGAGTCCGGCATACGATCGAATTTTTGTCGCTTTCGTACCTCTCGAAGAACTCGCGCGTGCCTGAAGATGCGTCAGGATCGCAGTCGCAAATTCCTATCCCACTCGAGGCCGTCACACACGCCTCGAGATTGCTCGTCTTGCCACCAACCGGTATTGTGCAGGAAGTCTGGCTCCGTGAGCTTGCTCCTCAATTATGGGCATTGCTAGACGGGAGGGAGGGAAAAGAATTGAGTAGAGCGGCCGGCCAAATCATTGCTGGTGGTATACTGAGCAAGAAAGCGACTGGCGCGCCAGGTACGATCGGGTGGGAGCTCTTTGCTCAGCCTCTGCTCCAGGCTATTTCTCCAGGAGACAAGATCGAACAGTTAAACAGTCAAATATCCTTTGAACGAGCTTTGGTGCAAGAGTCAGAACTCAAGCGCTCTCTGAAGCGATTGTCAGCCATTGCAATGGCTTACTCTCATGCTGGTCTCCTCAGGCGGCTCATAGGTCCTTTACTACTACCTCTGTGGGCGCTTTTCGCATTTGCTCACTCAAGACCTGCGCTTGAAAAGGAATGGGGTTCGCTTCTAAAGACGATTCTTTCTCGATATCTATCACTTGCTTGCGATCCTAGGCAGGTTGATAGGATCGCTGCAGATATCTTCTGGGATGGTGGTGCGAGCTGGACGTTTGGGCCTGGGTCTGAAGGTGGCGTCGAGATTCGGCGGAGAAGCACGGAAGCCGTTCCCGAACCAAAAGAGTTGACGCTGCTCTCACGATTTGAGGATGTGGGATGGAGGGCCGAGCTTCTTGTTCGCCTACTCGCCGACGCAAAGATATCCGACGGAACAGCCAGTTCAATCTTTCTGCAGACCACTAAGCGCTGGCTTTCTCCACCCAAGGATAGTAAGATATCGTTGACTGACGATGATGAGATCGACCCCCTCGCTGCACTAACCAATGCTCGACTAGTCCAAGCAATGGCTACCACGTTTGAAAACCACCTTGCGCGAAGTCCGGAGCACATCATTGAGTTGATGAGGCAGATCCTTTCGAATTTCGTCACTGAACATCAGAACACAGTACAAAAGCTAGCAAACAAGCACATGTCGACTCGGGCCAACTTACAACACATCGTGCGGTCGACCGAGACCGGCTATGAGAGCAGCAATTCGTCCAGCGAGGAGATTGTGTCCTTTGCCATCAGCATACTCAAGACTTTAGTTTCATCGCCTGGCTTCGAGCAAACGACGAAAACAAGATTGAGCCTAGCATCCAACATTCCGTCTCTCGTGTATCTTACACAAGATCATTCGCAGCAACCCATCTCTCTTTTAGCAAGGAATTCTGCAAAGACTCTCTTGCATAGTCTCCAGCCATCAGCCACACCCTCGCAGACCAGCCAATCTGATCCCGTTGCTAAACAACGAGCGGAACTAAAAGTCGTTCTTTCCGACCTGACATCGGCAGAGCCTCCCAACCGCACATGGGCAATCAACACCCTGCAGAAGCTTATCCAGGACACTGCTGCGTTTCCGGCCATAGATGTCCCTTCGTTGACACACCTGTTGCTCTCCGCATCTTTGGCAGACCCTGAATCCTATGTGCACACGGCAGCAGTGCCTGTGCTTGTTGACCTCGCCGTCCGCGCTCCAAGTCTCGTCGTGCGGATTCTCGTCGACTCTTTTATTGATATTGACGAAAGGTCGTTCAACTTGGGTCGAGGAAGGGAGACAGAAGAAACGGAAAGAGAACTACAACAGGCTTTGGACTTTCGATTGAGGATTGGCGAAGTGCTGCATAACTTCAATCTTGACGACACGTTTTGGCTGCATTTGAGCGATGTGAGAAGTCGACAGACATGCCTCAAGCATATCACAGAAGCCTGCCTCTCCCTCGCCAGTCGTCGCGGTCAGCGCAGGGAAACGCATGCGAAACGCGCACAGCTCGCACAAAAAGAACAACGAATGCAAGAGGAGGCGGAAGCGGCGTGGGGCGGCCTCATTCCGAGTCTCATGGACTCAGACAGAGACGATTCCAGCGATCAAGCTGAGCGCGACGCGCTTGTCAAGATCGTGCAGGGATGGGAGAATACTGGACACGAAGAGGATGTGCGCATTCGTGCATGTGCTCTGACTGTTTTGTCAACCTTGTTCGAGCATAGACTTGGTCTTCTGAGACAGGCTGCAGTCGATGCGGCGCTGCAAATGGCGCTGTTAATACTCACCATGGAGACCTCAGAGATAAAAGGTATACTCAGACGATCTGCTGTGCTACTGGTCATGGGTCTGCTTCGCGGACTCGACAGTGCGCTCGAGGCTAGCGAAGAGACCACGGCTGGTCTAGGCATGTCACAAGGAGAGCAAGTAGAGAGAGTGCTCGGGTGGGCAAGAAACGAGGATGTAGACGCCCTGGTGCGTGACCATGCTGCAAGTGTGCTGGAAGGTATCGAAACGCTGCGTTTGAAGAGATTGTACAAGATCAAAGACGATGGACTCAGGGTGGGCTCGGATTTCACTCTAGAGGGAAATCTGAGGGGGCTCAACGTGCAGCCTGACTTGCTCGAGAAGTGGAAAGGAAGAAAGAAGCTCGTGTTGGAGGAAGTGGACTAGCTTTTATGCATTGCTGTGCGGGCTAAAACCCCGTCGTCCGATTCCAAAGAAGGGTGTACGCCTTTCACTGTCTGTGGTATTTGATCAACTGTTTCGAAGCGTACGACTTCTGTTGTGCCATATGCTTTCAATGGCGATTCTTCCGACGGCTCCGCGCGCAACTTCGATGCGTAGAGTGAGCCTCTCGATTCGCGCTGCTTTGTGCGCCCGTGTGTAGACCTTTGTTCTCGTCATTCGTGCGCCTCAGCCACTCATGGGCGTGTCCTTGGTCGCTTTTGGCTCCACCTCGTCCGCCTTTCCAATCCACAGCACATTGTTACACCGTATCAGGACTTGTCCCAAGGTGCCAGAGCTGACACCGCCGACAAATTCTTCTGTGTTTGAGAGCTGGATGTTCATGTATAGGTCGACCGAGACGAGTCTGCCCTTGTACTCGGTTTCGCCCCATTTCAATCGTACGACGATATCTTTGTCGACCCTGGAGATCTGTTGTTAGGTGACGTTCGCAAATCGAAGGGGGAGGATGCGCGCGAGGGGGCTTAAGTCGACGTACAGGCTCTGGAGTAGCGGACGAGGGTTGAACGGCGCGACTGCCTGTGACTGATTAGCTTCGCACACGTGGGTGAAGATATGCAATCGCTTACGGCCATGATTGCGACTATATGTACGGGAGCGGTGGACAGTCGTATGCGCTGACTGTTGCTGTATGGATCGGCGCAGTGAGGTAAGTCGTGGCTGCAGCTCGAGAAAGTCGTCGGCGAAAAGTTTCCCAAAGCTCCGGCGGGCATGCCGCGCGACCTTCACCGCGGGGCGGGGCGATGCGGCGCCTTGAGCTCAAGATGCCTGAACATACAGCCAACACCTGATACTGACATTCATCATGGTGCTCGCACTAGCCCTTAAAGCTGAGCTCAACGGGTTCGCGCGCTGTTGTCAATGTCAAGATGCAAGCTAATGTAAGCAGAGTAACAGACCTCCGCCCGCAAGACACCGAAGACGCGCCCTTCTACTACACATTCAAGATCCAATGCACATCATGTCGCGAGACGCACCCCAATTTCGTCTCCATCAGCCGCTTCGAGCAGAACGAGGTCAGCGGCAGCCGAGGTGAAGCCAACTTTGTGTGGAAGTGCAAGAACTGTAAGGTCGCTCTGCCCACCCCGTTGCCTGTCTTCCTTCATTGACAGCTCGCCAGAGGGAACACTCAGCAAATATCAAGGCACCGCCTGCCACATATGGACGTACCGATCCGCCCAAGACGGTCAACATACTTGAGTTCGACTGCAGAGGGCTCGAGTTCACTGAGTTCAAGCCTGAGGTACGCAGATGCTGTGCATGCGAAAGGGTTGGAAGGAACTGACACCATCGCAGGGTGAGTTCCTCGCTACTGGATTAGAGTCTGGTACCAAATTCGCTGGTGTTGACCTGGTCGAGGACGAATGGTTCGACTACGACGAAAAGGCCGGCGAGGAAGTCAGCATCACGGGCGTCAAGTGGGAGATCCGAAGAGCTTAGGCAAGGCCATGCGAGCTGCTCCGCGATGACGGGTGTTGGCATCGACGTAACGAAGGATAGCAGGAAAGCATACGCATGATAGCGCGGTCACTTCGCATGCACGGCCTTTCAGCGAGCACGCCCAGCGCATAAGGAAAATGGCCCGACCTGTAGACAGTTTGCACACATGCACAACAAGCACGAATTTGAAAGGGATATCCGCCATCCACAAGAGAATCTCGTGAACTGCGACCACCTAGTCCTCACTCGTGTATTGCATTTGCTGTTCTGGCTAAATGTGTACAGACCGCAACCGTCTATCTACTGCCCAGCCGCTCTTTACGTTCACCATTCTCTCGTATGACAACGAAGGCGTATCAAAGTCAATGGCAGTGTAGAGACAGCAGCGTGAGGACAGATGGACATCAGGAAGTATCCTCTACAATGACTATAAGATGCAAGAAACCAGCCAAGCCCTGCAAATATCGCACTTTCTGCTACCTTCGAGCGGTGTAGCGACAGTAATTCTAAATCTTCCTATCCAACAAAAGTACCCTACACATACTAAGAATGGAAGACGCTGGCTACTTGGAGTCACAGTCAGCAGATGTCAGACTGAACAAGAGTCGTTGTGTACTTACCAAGGAGAAGAGGTCGAGGAACCATCCCTCAAGACCAAGTGACCTCTGTCGACGGCTTGCCAAGCTCAATGATATCCTTGGGTGCATCAAAGACAATATCCGCGTTGGCGTCACGCTTGCCCCAAGTCACTACCGTGGTTGGCTTGCCCAAATTGAAGGTATCCTTGGGCTTCTCACCCTCCGCCTCTGCTTCACGCTTGCCCCAGGTCACGACAGTCGTTGGCTTACCAAGGTTGAATGTGTCTTTTGGCTTTTCAGCTTCGACCTCGCGCTTGCCCCATGTTACAACGGTCGACGGCTTGCCAAGTTGGATGGTGTCTGCGGGTTGCTCATCGCGCTTGCCCCAGGTCACTACCGTCGAGGGCTTTCCGAGCTGGATGGTATCCGCTGGTGCTTCGTCACGCTTGCCCCACGTGACGACCGTAGTGGGCTTGCCTTGCTCAATGGTGTCTGGTTGATCGAAGATGATGTCTCGCTTCTCTTTGCCCCATGTGACGACTGTAGTCGGCTTCCCGAGATTGAACGTATTCTTCGGCGTCTCCGCGTCACGCTTGCTCCAGGTAGTTTCTGAAGATGGTTTGCCAATCACGACGGTGCTGTCGGGTGTTTCCCACACGATGTCACGCTTGCCCCATGTCACTTCTGTGGAAGGCTTCCCAAGCTCGATGGTATCCTTGGGTACATCCCAGGCGATGTCACGTTTGACCTACGGTTTTGGTGGTGAGTATTGACTCAAGAGTCGTGCGTGGAAGCTAACGTACGATGGGTGCAGCGCTGCCGACGGACACCAGGGCGCCGACGGCGAGGACTGATACGAATCTGTACTGCATGGTCGAACCTAGTCGAAGACAACGTTCTCGTGGGTATTGATCTGTGAAGCAGAACAAGTAATGGCTTGAGCAAAAAGCCAGGGTCGAGTTAGATGTACGTTGATATAGCAAGCCCAAGAATGATCGCCGTTGCACGCAACCGGCCAGCTTCATATACTCACTGAAATGCTAGATATTGGGAACTCGCCACATGCCATCTGATCAGTGTGGCAGGTCACAGCCTGGAGTTCCAGGCCAAGGATACGGGTATCGCAATCTGGATAAAGCATCAACGTACCGTATATGGAATAGCGCAGAAGATGGCTGGCCAGCGCTCAACGGAGATACATATTGGGTAGCAGATGGTTTGACGAGCATTGATGTGAAGTGATTACAAAATACGATGCGTCTGCCCAGCGCAAGCGCAGTGGTAGTGCTTCATCGTGTCTTATGCTCAGGTTGCGAGCCCAGACACTACGATGTAGTTTTTACTCAGCCTGTCCTGGTCCTTCAATCCCCCGCTCTACTGTGCGAGACTCAGTCACAAAAATCTAGATCGTGGTTGGACTGGCGCGATCCCTGCTTCCAGAACGTCTTGCTTTGCCTGCGGATATGTTTGATGTCAATGTAGAATGCTTGTGTAATTATCGCAACGCCCGCTTTTCCCGTCACGAAGCTGGGAGATGAGCACTCATGTCGCTCATCGTATGCCATAGGTCAGTTCGTTTGACATACTGAGCGCTTTGAAAAGGGATCGCCTCTTCCGGCACTGCACGGTTGGCGTTCGGTCCCAACTCTGGTTCTGGCCCAACCACTCCACAGCGCAATATACGTATCCGGCATCGAACAGCTCTCTGATGGATGATCCTTGCCGTAGCCATCAACATGGGCAGGATGATGTATGTGGCAGGTCGAGTGTACCACAGTGGCTCGACTTTGCTCTTATCGCATGTGAGCATCTCTCCACGCTCTTCATCTGCCGTCATCACAAGCCTTGCGAAGTGTCCACGGATTGTTGTCGACTTGGCGATACTGATTGCGCAGCGAAGGGCTACAAGCCCGTCCATGTTCCAGAGTCCTGGTTCCCGTGCACCTTTCCTGGGTACATTTGGTGCGAACAGACCCAGTCTAGCGTAGCTGGGCTGGGCGAACTGCGTTGCTGTGATGTGTGGAACGACGGCACGAAAAGCTGGGGATGAAGGCGATTCAAATCGAATAGGGCTGGGACCCTCGGACGGCTGTCTGGAAAATCCCTGACTTTACACCGTTGCTTTTATGATCTCCAAAGCACCACAGGCATCTTACTTTTGAATGCAGCAGCACTGGACGGATCACACTTTCCGGTTTCGGTCACTGCAAAGAATGAGCAGATGCAGGTACGGCGGACCTTTATTGCCATCGCAATACAGCGCATGGACATGTCGAGGATAGAGAGATGAAAACGAGCCAGCGAAGAAGCGGAGACTGTTGTGCGACAAGAGCAAGAGGAAGCACTGGCGATCAAAATTAGCAGTGCACTGCAGCCACCCGTCGCATCAACAGCCGCATACAAAAGACCGCACAGCGACCGCTGATACCCTGCTCGCGCAATGAGCTCTCAATCATCCGAACGAGAACGTCATATTCAGACATTCTTCGCTACCGCCGACGCCGTCCAGTCTGTAAGACACAAAGTACGAAAATATAATTGTCGATCGGTCTCGCCGCAAATTCTGCTCTTGTGCGCTTCCACTTTCAGTACAAAAAGCGGATGGTGTCGAGAAAAGGCTACGAAACAAGGAAGGGGTGGAAGTGCTCACAGCTGTGAAGCGAGGTTGTATATTATAGCGCGGTGCGATTAATCTAAATAGATCGACGGAAGAGGATCAAGGCCTTGGCATGCAAGCGGTCTGGTAATAAGCGATGAAGCCCGATACCGTCTCTCTATGGTGGATTCCCGTCCTTGCTCAGAGACCTCGTAGCGGTCTTGCTTGCAAATGCAAGACGCGCTTAGCATCGTCTCTGGAAAGACAGACTCGCTAACACGTGAACAGCCATACTCGACCTTGGAAGAATCAAGGTCCGATGCTGAGGTGGAGAGGAGATTTCGTAAGCATCATCGAATTCGCCTTATTGCCTCTTGGTCTATTCCGGTGACGAAATGATCAAGTTGTTCCAAAATACATCGTGTGGCGATGATGATCTTCTCAAGACGTACAGTATGTACAGGTATGACCTACCACAATGCCGCTCGTGGATGTCATAGTTCGGGATCCTTTGGTCTTTCGCCGAACTCATGCTCGACCCATGATGACCAGACCTCTTTTGGATCGACGGAGTGTTCGGTAGGCGCAGCCCTGGCTTCAGACTGCTTGGGGGCATACCGCGTGACTGCGTCGTCTTCCTGGTCAAAGTCGTCCTGGTCGTCCCCAGATAATTTAGCTTCGTCCAGGTAGCTGGAGACCGCAATCATGAGGTTGTCAGCAGCCCAGGCCGGGGCTGTGTTATCCGTCTTGTGCTGCGCCAAACGCGTCGTTTTTAGCGCAGCCTCCAGTATCGAATTCTGGTCGAAGCCTCGCTTTACAACCTCAGTCAGGACTTGATTAAACGCGACTGTGTTGCCAGTCACCGAGCACAAGCTGAGCATGTGATGATAAGCCCGGGCCGCATGCTTGGGCTTGACTTTACTCTTGATGCTGTTGAACTCTTCCCAAACATACGTACCGCCCTCCCAATCTGCGCGACGGATGCAGTCGCTTAAAAGCTTGAGGAGTCCGGAAATGGCAAGACCCCAGCCGTCAGCTTTCAACTCGTAATACACGTCTAGTGCACGATCGAAGCCGGCAAATTCCAGCACCCCGTCTATGAGGGCCCGGAAGACCATGGGCGTGGGATGCACCTTCTGATAAACTTTGGTCTCGCTGACACGAATCAGCCTTTCCTTGCCCTCTTCGCTGATGGTAACGCCGGGGTCAGCGAGCATAAGAGCATCGTCGACGCCTCGCATTCTAGCGACGAACCGAGAAAACTCGTCAGGACGATTGCCCCTTGTATAATGGGCCAGGACATGCCGGCAAAGATACTCATTCGGTCGGATTTTGGAAGTGTACATTGCTGCGATCACATCGTCTACCAGCTTTGTGCGGCCCCAAAGCCTGAATCCGGAGAGCAGGATATTGTAGGTCTGAAGGTCAGGGGCGGCTGTCGAGACAAGCAAATTATGGCATATCTTCGCTACAGCAAATGACTTCTCCTGTTCATTCTTTTGACTCGCTTGGCGAATGACTTGGGTAATGCCTTGATTCATTTGCTCGCATATGCCGTGGAAGTCGCCATCGGCGTCTTGCAAGTAGCTTGGAACTGCCGACGGGTCGACACGTGTTCGCGCTTTGGTAATGTCTTCTGCAGATGTGCTGACATCAGTGAGATGCAGACATTCAATGTCTACCAGGAAGTCACGACGACACTCCTTGTTTTGTCTATGGGAAGCACAAGCAACTTCGCGAACTTGAGGGCATAGTCGTTCGAAAAGGTCGTGTGCTGGTGAAGTGTCTTTATAAACCCAAAGCCCACTGTGTCTAATCATATTGTGGACCAGCATGCCGGTGGCCAGCTCCTGCATGGCCAGTTTCTTGTGCGTGTAACGTTTGCGCGTGGCTTTGAGGCGGATGCTGTCGGATGACCAGAGTGACTGTGGCGGCAGAGACCGCACATTCAGATCTCTTCCTGTGTTCGCCGGCCACTCTAGCCTCTCTGCTCCAGGCATTCTCGAGTCGAAGTGTAATTCATGCCAGACCCGTGCCTGAGCGTTTGCTTGTGCGACTTCTGAAGCGGGCAAGCCGGTGACGTCGCCCGCGTCTGTTTCGGCAAGATGATCGCTAGGCTCGTCCTCTACCTGGTCTGCTGCTTTTGTCGTCTTGTCGGGTATTGTGAGCGGACGGTCCATCGCTTCCCGCAGCTGCTCAAGTGCGCGATCCCATTGTCTATTCCTGTCCAGCTTCGCTCTCGCATCGATGGTCAGTCCGGCGGCAAAGACTGCTGTGTAGAGGAACGTCGACGTTGGAGTGCCGAGTGCCCACGAGCCGCGCAGGCCATTGTGCCTGCAGCACCTGGCGGTGGCGGCAGCACTGGAGATGCAGGAGAGACAACTGCAGGTACCCGGGTTCTGCACAGCCCGGGACCAGAGTGCTCGCATTGCTATCGGGGCATGCTGAGCAGAGCGCAAAGGGACGGCAATGGACCGTATCGCGGGGCGAGGGGCGACGCGACGCACTGTAGCAATGGCGACGATCCAACTGTTACGACTTAGAGGGGAAGTCCTGGGAGGCTTCTCCAAGTCGTGTAAAGCCTGCGTGTGTCGTCTGCAACGTCTGCGAGATGTGACAGGTGATGGCGATGGTTTGACGAGAAAATCATGATGATTAAGCACAGGATCAACCGGCGCTACCGGAGATGGATCAGAACACCAATGCTTGAGAGCATTCAGGAAGATCGAGCAGGCGGTAACAAGCTCATCGTAATCGCAAGATCTTGTATGGTGCTCACGGTACGATGAATGTGCAACGTCCTTTGCAGGATTTGGTAACGGAGTGCTTATTCTCAGCTCGTTTAGGTTAGCTCGTTGCTGAATAAGTTGCAGATTCGCTCTTGGGATCGCTCACTCTCCTTGGTCTCCAACACAATCTGCCTTTATCATTCTGCGACAAGTCCAAATCGAGAAAAGTATCCTCAAGGGTATCCTAGACCAGATATAGCTTCTTCTGCAGTGCGACACAGCTGCGCAGAAGCACCACATTACGGCTCAAGGTCGTCGGATTCCCTAATCTGGAGGACCATTTGGCATCATATCTCTCACCTCACAGCGTCGCAACATGGTGAAATTTTACCCCTCTCTCAATCAGAATCACCTTGACTTCATTACCTCGCAACCACTCTTCTTTGTCGCCAGCGCACCTTGGGCAGGCGACCATATCAATGTCTCCCCGAAAGGTCATCCATCACGCACGTTCTCCGTCCTAGGTCCCAACACTGTCGCCTACCTAGATGCTACAGGAAGCGGCTGCGAGACCATTGCGCATGTGTATGAGAACGGACGTGTCACCATAATGTTCTGTTCATTCGGTCCTTCGCCGCAGATCATGAGATTGTTCTGCAAAGGACGGGTTGTCGAAAAGTGGGATCAGCATTACCAGGAGTTGAGAGCGAAAATGGCGACGGAGAACGGGGACGAGGTGGATGCCACAGGTGCGAGGGCCATCATCGTCCTCAAAGTCCAGAGAGTACAAACTAGCTGTGGATTCGGAGTGCCCATCACGACTAATGGACAGACCGCCGCGACGACTGGGGACCACGCAGGTGCAGTCACAGTCGTTGACCACGATGAAGACAGCACCGGAATCGACGGTTGGAAGTCTCGCGACACGATGGACAACTGGGCACGAAAGATGCTGGAGAAACAGGAGCTCATGGACTACCAGAAACGATCGAATCTGCACTCGCTTGACGGACTTCCGGGCCTCATGAGCGCTCGACGAGCTCTCGACCAAAACATTGCAGCGGAAGACACAAAAGCTTGGATACGCAAAGTCAGCCGGCAACAGGATGCTGTTTGCCTCGGTATTGGCTTGGGAGTTATTCTCATGATCCTGCTCAGCCTTGTTGGGGTGCTTACCATACAACCTACCTTCCTCCACCACATCGTGAACTTCCAGAGGAGGCAGATGGGCGAGCCGGAACGGGCGCTTGATAAGTCGGAGTTGTGAGTCTGTCAATACTATTTATAGACTAAGTTCCAACTAGGGTCCTTACTCTCATGCCGCGATCATGTATTTGGGCTGTTCAGAATTGCGTGAGTATCCAGCTCAACTTTCCACTTATCGTTTTGTTTCGGAGCCAAAACGCCTATGCTCCCAATGATGAATGTATGTACATTTGTGCCGTAAATACTCTATTGGTTTCACAATCCATTCCCAAAGCCCATCACCCATCCCTCACACTCACTACGCCTCCCAAAACCGTCTGATAAAATACTCCATCATTCCCAATCGACCCCTTCAGATAATCATCATTAAAACGCCCCACCCACACCAGTCCTCACTCTAAACACTGTCTTCCCCGTCTTTCAATCCACAGCAGCAACATACCACACATATTCGCCCCTAAGCGCGCGCTCCGTGCCTTGCACATAGCTGTACACCAAGCTCGATTTTGTCGACAGGACAGACACGCCTTTGACAGCTACATCTGTTGTGCTCCAGCGCGTCGAGCACTTCCCGGCAGCATCGACATGGATGCGCGTCATCCCGTCGGGCATGGCGCTCATGTCGTTACATTTTCCGTTTATGTCGAACGGCACGCCGGGTAACCATTGAGATTGACGCGTGGAGTCGAGCGGTCTGTGATTACGACGTACTTGTCGGTGATTAGGGCGGGCGACGAGCCAGATCCACGCGGTGCAGAGCCGGTTTCTTTGCCGGAGTCTGCGGTGTACGGGACGCGCCAGTTGATCCTGATGCCGCGGTGGCGTCTGTCGGATGTCATTGAGTACATGTAGCCAGTGCCGTTGGATGTGTTCGTTGTGTCTGTGGGACCGGTGACCATGTAAACATTCATTCCGCTGACGGCGGACGTCTTCTACCATCTCGTCTTGGACATACTTTCTAACAATCTTTCCCTGCGGTGTCGTGTAGCCAAAGGTCAAAGATAACTGTGGTGAGTCGCCGCCGTTGATGGTTCCGCCTGTTATGAACCACATATTACCTGCTGTGTCGTACATGGCGTTTAGTAGCTGTTCACCCGTCTGCATTGTACTTGCCAGATCGATTGTCCGAACGGTGGTAAAGTATGGATTGCCGTTATAGATGTCAGGGTGCACGACGTAAATGTGGCCATCCTTTGTGCTGAGCACGACGTCGTTCGTCTTCTTAATATACTACAGGTAAGCAAGACGCAGTGTCTCGTGGTCCGGCGGATATCATGCTGCCGATATTTGAAGCGTGGTTGGTTCAAGCGCAACAATACCAAGAACCGGAGACCTTCCAGCTGATGTGTTGATATAGCCACCAGTCAAGCTGCCATCGGATCCCCACACCATCATGTTGACTGTTTGCCACGCTCGAAACGTTTGGGTTGATACCCGAAGGTCCAGGGTCATCACTAGTGCCAGAGTCGCCACCATTCCCATGTATGAGAGATGCCTCTGGGTAGAGTTTGAATAGAGGCTTGAGGGATGTCGTGTTTACGGGTGATCCGATGAAGGACGAGCTGTTCAGAGTTTGGCTATCAGGGAGTGAAGCTTTCTGTGGGTAGACGATGTGTTCTGGATCGTTCTGCAGCAACACAATTAGTCTGAAACCTTCGTGCGAAGGATAGGAATAATTTCCGAGATTGGCCTTACCTTGCATGAATCCGCGTGGACCACGCCAGCGACTAGCAACATAGAGTACAGAAGAGGACGGAAGTACACCATGTTGCAACTGAGATCTTCGCGAGCCTTGGTCTCACAGAACTGGCTACCAGTTGTAGGTGAAAATAAAATAACAAAGTCAAGAAGTTGGCCGAACAATGATGCAAACTCGTGCTGATATGAAGGAGCAATTGTTTGGTAAGGGTGCTAGTGCACAATATAGACGAGCTTCGTAACCATTATCTAGAGTTCGTTGCTTGCTTGTTATGAGCACATTACGTACGATTCGAAGTGGCTTTGAAGCAATACGTCGTTGCTTACGCAGGTTGTGGTGATCAACACGATCCACAGAGTCCACAACGCGAAAGGGCGAATACGAAATACGTGTATTTGACCCGTGTCCAGCTTTAAGCTTAACGTTGAACCGTAGGCTAGTTACTGTCTGTCTAGGGTTACTCCTTACCTAGAAAGCGTTCAACAACAGTAAACAAAGTCTTTCTCACGATTCGTCGCGCCTGATGCCGATACGTTGTAGGGCATTTAAACTCGGAATACGCATAGAACCAAGTACAAGATGCGGGCTAGCAAGTGAGTCAGTTGGATCAAACCCTGAAGCTCTTTAAAAAGTCCGCCTTGATCTTCCGAGCAGTCTCGACATCGCCCAGTCCCAGCGCAGTTATGGATCTACCTGTAATATCGCTATGGCAGCGTACCTATATCCCGGTGCATATCTTGGCCTTTTCTGCCTTGAGCATCTTGAGAAGAGCTTAGTAGTGCTAACGCTCACTTTGGTTTCGATGTTAGGTCTGATCACGAGTCCGAGCAGACTGTAGACTCTGTCGTATGCGCTGCTGCATTTCCGATGGCCCTACTGGAAGATCGCGTCGTGCAGGTTAATTCCTTTTTCGACTATTTCTCTTTTATTGGCATGATGCTTTCCTAGCTTTTGTAGTCCAGGAACTTCGGATTCCATATGCTGATGTCGAGCGTTAGATTTGCGATATCTGAGAACTTCCAGCGAAGAGTGTCGGTGAACACGTGTATCTTTGTGGCCACGTAAATCTCTTGGAGCATCAATAGATGCGTCTAGTACTCGTCCTCGACCACGGATTTAAGGCTTGCTAGTCGGAAAAGACGGTCTCTAGAAGATGCTCGAAGGCTGCCTAGCAATTGCGCATAGCACTCATGGAGGTTGCTCAATTGCTCAAACTGTTTCTCGAACCTACGTTTACCTAGCCAGATGTCAATATCATTCGAAGACTAAGTCCAACTAGGATCCTCTCTCTCATGCAGCGATCATGTATTAGGGGTATCAAGAATTGTATGAGCGTTCGCTTTCTTGGCCAGGTATGTGACGCCACGTGATCAACAAAACCTCACCCTCGAGCCTGCCCCACTTACAAGTCAACACCTTCCGCCCCTGCAAATGCATCTACAACACTGTCCCAGTGACATTCTGCAATACGCGATATCAATCGACAACTTGTCATGCGGCTGGTACACATCGAGTCTGAGCATCATTTCAGCCTTGTCGAATTCACGGGCCAAGCCATTCCACCATACGCTATCTTATCCCATACCTGGGGCCCGGACCATGAGGAAGTAACGTTCCAGGAACTCAGCGATGGTACAGGACTAAGCAAAGCCGGATACGACAAGATCCAATTCTGCGGGAGACAGGCTGCGAATTATAGTCTTCAATACTTCTGGATTGACACGTGCTGCATCGATAAGATCAGCAGTGCTGAGCTCACTGAGTCGATCAACTCCATGTTCATATGGTACAAAGAGGCAGCAGTATGCTACGTGCTTCTGATGGACCTTCCTGCGAACGCTCGGCTGGAGATGGATCTTCCTAATTGTCGATGGTTTACGCGAGGCTGGACGCTTCAAGAGCTTATCGCACCAGAGCGCGTGATACTCTTCGACCAGAGCCTAGTCTCTATCGGTAGCAAAGGTTATCTTGTCGAGGAGCTCTCCTGTATTACTGGCATTGAGGAGGACGTCCTCAACGGCGAAGATCTAGCACTATCCTCTGTGGCTGTAAGGATGCGCTGGGCTGCTAGTAGGCAGACGAAGCGAATTGAGGATCGCGCATATTCTCTGCTAGGGATGTTCGATGTCAGCATACCCCTCATTTATGGGGAGGGCAGGAAAGCCTTTCGGCGATTGCAAGAGGAGATTATCAAGCGAGATAATGACCTGACGCGTTTCGCATGAGATCCACCTTCACCACAGGAAGCTCTCATCAGTTCCCTCGCTCCATCTCCTGCTGTCTTTGCTCGCAGTCACGACATCATCAGCTTCGTGGACGATTTTGCCGAATTCTCCCTTAACAATAAGGGCCTCGTCATATTGGGCGATATACCGCTGCGAACTGCGTACGTGGCAGTAACGACCAGCTTCCGGGAAAGATTGTATCTAATCTTCCTGGGCACGAGTGAGTCCCACCACGGAGGAATCTACTTACGCAAGATTGGCCCACATCTCTTCTGCCGAGACGGGCTCCTTCCGTTGGCGGGGTTTCGAGAGTACGTTCTGGAATCTCGCATCTACGAAGTGACGGAAACCTGCATCCTTCTCAACACATCACCAGCAAGGAGTGCCGCCTTATCGTACCGAGATCAAGGAATACATGTGCCTTCGCACCCTGTCTTTGACCTAAGACATACCTACCCTGAAGTGCTCTGGGACGTGACAGACAGGATATTTCTGCGGCCAAAGAGATACGTCTGGGCTGAGTATCCAATGGTCCTCGTATTGCGCTTCAACGTCACTCTCCACAGCGGTCTTATTGCCCTGGCAGTACTCGTGCACCATCTAAGCTCGGGACCTGGCGTCAAGATTCTCACCATGGATCAGAATCCGCGAGAATACGAAGTGATCTGTCAGGACAGGTACAAAAGAGAAGGTATACATGTGCAAGAGTTAGATTTGCAAGCACCTGGGATCCGGACAATGGGGGATACAATAACGATACGAGGAACTATGCATCAGATATCCGCATCGATTGTCCCTAGGACGATACAAACCTTTGCTGGCTTGGTCAATGTTTTATCATTGTCATTGACCTTGATGGAGTAGGGACTGTTATAGGTCGGCTTTATGAGAACTCGAGTCCATGGAGATGCACGAAGGCATTGTCGCAATGCAGATGGCAGCGCCAAGTCATGGCTTGGTGAAAAGTTGAGCATGCCAAAGTCACTGCGAGAAGGCAGACAAAGTTGAGGGAAAGCAACGACCCCGCACCCCGCTTTACCCGCCTCCTCCACTTTCTACCTGCATTAGTTTGCATAGCGTATCTGAAGCGGATGGTGAGTCCTACACTTCGATTTGAGATACAGTCCGCTGCTGAGGTTCATATGTCACCTTCGTGTGTCTCATTAACACGGACTTCTTGAGTACGATACGGTAGAGAGTGGCCGCCAGTGCCATCGTATAGCAAAATCCTGTCCTCCCCAACCATGCTAGAAGGAACTACGTGAGACTTCGCGAACCGCGCAATCGAAAAAGGTGGCAATGCTCAGCTACAAACCCTGTCACAGGAGCGATGATGGCGGTGATGGTGGTGCACATTGTGCCGATCGTACCTCCCACCAACCACGATAGGCCTGTGATCTACATTCCCGCGGCGATCGTGAGTGCTTGAATGTGCCGTCTGTGGCGCCTTCATATACATGGGCAAGTCTTTGATGCAGTATAGCGTTTACGTAATGGAGCAATAAGAATCATAGATTTCCCCGCATCATATTTCCTGCTTGCAGAAGACAAACCTTAAGCATTGCGCAACATGCTAAGCTTCCTGCTATTTGCAAGCCTTTCTTGGCATCTGCATATCGCAACTGCGTCTACATCATTCGAAGAAAAGTGTCTCGCATTCCAGCCAGAGAAGTTCGCAGCCGGCGCGACGCGCAACATCCTCCAATTTGTTCCTGCCGGGACGATTTTGACTTTCCCAGACAATGATGCAACATGCAGTCGCGCATCGCAGGTAGTCACGGCAAGTATATGTCGGATCGCGTTGTCGATAAACACGTCCGCCGACTCAAGCATCATCTTCGAGGCTTGGCTGCCAGAGACATGGACTGATCGGTTCCTGGCTACCGGCAATGGTGGAATTGATGGATGTGAGTACTCCAAAAAGATGGGTTCGAGCTTTGACTACTGACAAGTAATTGCTATATGAGGCATCAAATACGAAGATCTTGCCTACACATCTGCCAATGGTTTCGCAGCAGTCGGGGCGAACAATGGCAAGAATGGCACCGGTGGGTTGCCCTTCTACCATCACCCTGAGACTGTGATTGACTTTGCATGGAGATCGTAAGTGAACCTTAGTGAACATATTCAGGCCTGCTTATCTGACGGGGTTGCTGCTAGACTTCACACAACCGCGCAAACAGGGAAGGCAATGACCAAAGCCTTTTACAACGCCCCGTATTCTAAATCCTACTACCTGGGGTGCTCGCTAGGTGGACGCCAAGGCGTTGGAAGCGCGGAAAAGTTTCCACAGGATTTTGATGGCATCGTCGCAGGGGCACCTGGTGTCGATTTCAACAATCTCGTTTCATGGCGAGCCAGATTCTTCACCATCACCGGCGCCCTTGGCTCACCTAACTTCATCTCCGCAACTGCCTGGAAGACGTGGATCCATGACGAGGTTCTCAAGCAATGTGACTCTATCGATGGAGTCAAGGACGGTATCATCGAAGATCCGACATTATGTGCTTTTGATCCTTCTACACTACTTTGCGCTGGTAACAGTACTGAGAAGTGTCTGCACGAAAATCAAGTTGACCAACTGAAGTCAATTTTTAGCGACTATAGATATCTGGATGGCGAACTGATTTTCCCAGCAATGCAGCCTGGCAGCGAAGTAGGGGCGGTGGATAGGCTGTACGCAGGAGCTCCTTTCCCCTACTCTGAAGTACGTTCTGCTTTCGCTAGTCCTTCCTGCACGCATGCTGCAGGGTACTAACGTATATGGAATAGGATTGGTTCAAATATGTCATCTACAGCAATTCCTCCTGGAGTGACTCGACGTTCAATTTCACAGACGCCCGCGTCTCAAACGCAGCAAATCCAGGGCACATTCGCACCTACCCTCGATCCCTACCCGCGTTCGAGTCTCGCGGCAGCAAACTTCTCATCTACCACGGCCAGCAAGACACGCAAATAACCAGCTTCAACTCCAACCGCTTCTACGCGCATCTAAAAGGTCGACGAACATATGACGACATGGACAAATGGATCCGCTTCTTCCGCGTATCCGGCATGAATCATTGCAATGGTGGTCCTGGTGCTTGGGTCTTTGGTCAGGGCGGTAATACAGCAGCGGCTGGGATACCATTCGAGGCCGACAGAAATGTGCTGAAAGCCATAGTGGACTGGGTGGAGCGGGATGTTGCGCCTGAGTACTTGGAGGGGACGAAGTTTGTAAATGATACGGTGTCATTGGGTGAGGATTTTAGGCGGCGGCATTGCAAGTATGTGCTTTGATGATGTGATGAAAGATGAAAAATGTCGACTAATGTGATCACAGGTATCCGTTGCGCAACACGTACGTGGGTGGAGATTATAAAGCTCCAGCGAGTTGGAAATGCAGTTGAGAGACCTTTACACGCCGTCTGCATACTAAGTTATCATGATAAGAAGGGGCTGACTTCGCCGCTTTCCCGAATGGCTGCAAGCAATCATTTCACAGCAGGTTCTTCGGGTCGACAATACTGACCCAGATGTTCTCCTTGTTCTCGCTATAGGAAACAACAAGCTTCCCTTCCACCATGATAGCAGTCGGGTAGCTGAACATAAGCCGCTTCAGGCCTCTCGTATCCGGCGCGATGATCTTGCTAGCATTCGTCCTAAGTACTCCAATGCCTTTATACGAGCGATCAGGTCCTCGCGAAGTAGCGATCGTAAGTGGTTGCCGGTAACGCTCGGTGTTATTTCGTGGATTGTGCACTAAAAACCTGTCGCCATTTGGCAGCGTGCCCAAATGCTGCTTACTTCCGACATCTGGGATGTTGGTCTGGAGGATCTGATTGCCATGCTGCTGCTCGGTGTGTGGGTACCAATCCTTGCCTTGACGTGAGGTTGTATGCTCTACCCATACCGCGTTGCTCAAGATGTTTGATCCGGATATGTCGCGCCAGAAGCGCTCCCAGTAGCCACCACTTTCGCTGCCGAACCATATCGAATGTGTCGGTTCTTGCATATCGTGTGTATCGTCGGCGGCATATAACTTTGTCTCGTACAGCCAGGAGGCCCATGCAGGCACCTTTGCTGGCTCTTTCAGGTAGGCTTCTATTTGCTTGGCATGCTTGCAGAATTGCATGCCGTACTTCCCATAGACAGTTTCGTTGAAGCGGACAACTTCACTCCACTCATTCTGTGATGTCCAGCAAGGATCTCCCACTGGTCGTCCCTGCTTGTCGATGATGCGTGCGATCCGGCCAGCAGCTTTGGTGCCCTTCGCGTCATCGCCCCAGCAGTATCTCAGAGTCGTCTGGGATACGGCATACAGGGTCTCTTTGTCTATCGGGACCCACGCCGCTGGGTGAAGCGCTCGTTGCCAGATGCGATTGTCGCACCAGTATGAGTAGTTGGCTGCCGACGTCTGATTTGGTAGGAGCGCTGCTGGTAGAATGGAGTAGCCGGGAGACCAAGTGGATCCGCCATCAGTGGATATCGACAGCCATGATTCTTGTCCAGTAGCATCTTCATCAAGCGGAGAAGTCGAATACATTAGGAAGACACGTTTGCCATCATGGTATAGCTCTGGGTGATGGGAGTATGTTCGTCCAACTTGGGTGCCATTATACACGAGAGCCTCAACATCTACCTTGAGCTGCGGCCATCCTGCAAAGATAGGGTCGGAATAATTGATGGGAGGTGACACTTGCCAGTAGCTGCCTGGTGCAGGTGGCTCCATTGGTTCAGATGAAGGCAAGGAGACGGCAACAGTGGCTGCAGCAAGCAGTGGTAGGACAATCATGAGCAGTGTCTTCCATGCGCTTCAATTCGAAAGCTTCTTCTTATGCAGCGAGTCCTCCGTTTGCAAGGGTTCCCCGATCAGAAGACTATCCCAGATCATGGTTGGCGTCTGGGGAACCCGCGCTCGCAGGCACGTGATTAATCCAGCAATCGGAGTGTCGACCGAGCTCCTCTCCATTTGTAAGGGAAATGTTGTATTCCTCATCGGCTGTCGCTTAAGCTACGGCCACATCGAGTATTGATGGCCATGCTGCATCTACAGTGCTTGAGGGTTGATCTGGGGTATTTGCGGGGTTCGAAGCGAGTCCACTGGCCAGCACGCGCCAGTCGCAACGACGAACAGGTTGTTCTATAGATACTCCGGATTATATGGTGTGCTTGGGTGCCTTCAACTAATGTGTCAGATGTCGGAGTCTCGAGGATGAGGTCATCACGCAGTGCCTGAACGGAACCTCGGTGGTGGGGCGAGCTTCCAGAAGCCTCGCATTTCACTGCCGACACTCTACAGACATCCTGACTACTACAAAGTTTCTCGGCACAACCATGGAGGAATACAAAGCCAAGTACGCAATACACGAAGCCTGCCGCGAAGGCCAGAGTACGCTCTTTCTTACGCTGTCCACGCTGCCACTGCTGACGCCTCTCCAGCGTCCCGCGTCGAGTCTCTCCTCGCAGCCAACCCTAAACTCGCATCGTTGCGCGATCCCGACGAGCGCCTCCCCATCCACTGGGCCGTGTCCTACAACCATCTCCCCATCGTTCAGATGCTCACACAGCTGAAGGGCGTTGACGCAGACGTGGCCGATGCCTCAGGATGGACGCCACTGATGATGGCGTGTTCGCGGAAGGATGCCGAAGCCATTGTCAACTTACTGCTGGGCAAAGACGCGGACGTAAATGCGAAGAACAACAACGGCCAGACTGCCCTGCACTTTTGTGCCTCCAAGTCGAACCTCGACATCGCGAGGACTCTGCTCAGCCAGAAGCCCCCCGCAAGCGCACGCGTAAAAGACAAGAGGGGACAACTACCGCTGCATCGAGCAGCAGCCGTGGGCAATGCACCCATGATCAAGGCGCTACTCGATGCGAAAAGTCCGCTGAACGCGACGGACATGGACGGCATGACGGCCCTGCACCACGCGATAAGTGAAGGCCACGGAGACGCGGCATTGCTACTGCTGACGAGGGGCGCGGAATTCGACAAGAAAGACAACGAGGACCACGCGCCTCTCGATCTGGTGCCGGACGCAAAGACACGCAAATTCATCGTCCAAGCAGCTGAGAGGGAAGGTATCGATCTGGAGTAGTTGAGAAGCGAGCATTGCATTGAGCGACTCTACAATATACCCTGGGACGGCGTTACTGGAAAGCATGGACAGCATAGCATATCTTTGTCACTTCATGTACTGAGCTTCTACCATCGAGACATCGTGTGCGAAGTCCTCGTTGGACATGCATCCCCAATGGATGGTAGGCGCACTAGCTCGTGATTGGCTCCAGGCAACTTTGACATGCGGTGGTCAAGGTCCGATCGCGCCCAACTCACCCTCTAGACATGCATGGTGCCAACAAGCCCGTACAATGACCTGCATGAACCAAAGTTCACCCCACATGGGAGTGACGGTCGACCGGGGAGTCGCGTGCGTTGTGCAGCCGGTCCATGCTTCAAACATGCCGCAATTCACACGCCAACACAACCAGTCTGGCTCGCTTACCGCTTCACCCCTCTTGGACTTGTGAAGTGTGCAGTAAACAGGGACCTCATGGAATTGAAGCGTGACTCCAGATCTCGTGCAGAAACGTGATAGTGATTGCGACATCGCGTGGACAACATGGTACCGCCGTTGATCCTTTATCAACCATCACGGTCTTCACACATGGGGCTATAACCCTTCACGCGGAAGTGGCAGTGGAGATTCGCGCCGTTTACAACTTCAAACAACTTCGAGGGAACACACCACGAAGCCGCTCCTACCTCAAGATCAAAAGGACTCGAGGATCGTTCCTACCAGCTGAGATCTTGGACACTTTCACAACTTCTCCTCCTCAGCCATCATTTACAATCCAAACATAGCTCCGTGCTAGACAGTCATTCACAATTTAGCTTAGTGTGGCTACCATCAGCATGGCTACCGCGGCCTTACCGCTTGCATGCAACTTTTTGACTTCTCCACGCATTCCTCCCGAGCTAGTCCTAAATACCATACAACACCTACCTTTCGAAGACGGTTCAGCCATCGCGAGCCTAAGCACAAATCACCGAGTCAAGAATTTGCTAAGGACATACGAGCACTCCATCACCCGCTTCTTCATGCAGAAAGAGCTTCGACATGCATTGGCCGATTTTCCATGTACCAAGGAATTTGGCCTCAAATGGCTGTCACAATGTGTTGCGAGATACGATGTAGTCGATGCAGTCATGGACGAACTCACATGGCGAGAAAATTGCGTCGCTGTTGAGCCTCACAACATCGCTGTCGTCAATGCCGGACTGCTGCTGCTGTACCGCTTGGAGTCGATAGCGTCCCACACCACCAAGCTGAACTTCATCAAATCACTACCACGAGACCCGCTCATAGCCACATACCTCGCCCTTCATCACGCCACTCTCACAGCTCGGTACCACGGACACGGATGGATCCACCAAGGAACGTACGGCCGGTTCATGGATGCCAATCACCTGTCACTGCGGAACGAGATGGAGTTCTGCTTCGCCGAAGCCACGCTGAGTGTCGGTCCTGAATTTCTCTACGACATGCTTGTTAACCCATCAGATCCAAGTGGCGAAACCACGCTGCTCAATTTCTACCACGACCACGGCACGCACGACTGGGAGTGGCCGTGTTGGGGCGATGGGAAAGGCGAGTTTGAACCTCCGAGAACGCAAGGACCGCAGAGAGAGGATGGAAGCAAAGGGAGAACTTTGTTCACGAGCATGCTGGAACGAATGGCGGAGCTGGAGAAGTGTCCGCTCGATGAGGTGAGGGCGAGGATCGAGGAGCAGACAGATGAGAAGGATCATGGACTGGCGTTTCTAAGTTTGGATGGTAAGGCGAGGCTGATTAGGGGATTGGATGTGTAGTCGTGAGCGGGCTTTCGACACAGTTTCCTGCTCGATCCTCTCGCTTGGCTGCGAAAATTTGCAGGAAAAGTCTCGTGAGCATCTTCTAGAGGCGCACCCGTCTTGACCTATACCCTTGCCCGAGCTCTAAACATTCTATATCGTCAGGCACAGCCCTACGCAATCTCAGGATACACATCCGTCCTCCTTATCAGAGGCACCTCTCTCCTAATCTTCCCCACATACTCTGTATCAATCTCCGTAACCGCAATCTCACACTCATCCTCCCACTTCTCGCCATCGTCCCCCCTCAACTCCGCCACCACTTTCCCCCACGGATCCACAATCATGCTATGTCCATAACTCCTCCTCTTCCCCTCCTCATCATGCACACCCACCTGCGCAGCTGCAACAACATAACTTTGCGTCTCAATCGCGCGCGCTCTTAGCAACATTTCCCAATGCCCCGCTTTCCCCGTCGGCGTCGTAAACGCAGATGGATACGTGATGATATGCGCGCCTCGCGATCTAAGTGCAAGCGCAGGCTCTGGGAATCGTACATCAAAACAAATCAAACTGCCTACTTTACCCACAGGCGTATCGAACGGATCTAACAGGTCCTTTCCGCGCTCCACGGTATCCGACTCTTTCAACTTCGGTCCATTTTCAATATCAACATCGAACAAATGCAGTTTCTGATACCGCTGCGTAATCTCGCCCTTCTCATCGATCCAGATCAGCGTATTCTTTACTTTTCCAGCGGAGGCGGGCTCGTGAATACCGACGTGTATTGGGATCTTGTACTTTTGCGCACTTTGACGCAGGCCCATGACGAATTCGGATGTTTCGACGGACTTGCAGAGAGAGCTGGGGCCGATGTAGTCCGAGGCTTCGGGGAGGAAGAGGGCGGATGCGCCGGCGTGGGAGGCGCGTTGGATGAGGGTCTGGGCTTGGGTGAGGTTGTGGGGGATGTTGGCCGAGGAGCGGATTTGGCCGATTGCCTGGATGATGGGATGAGCTTGTAAATGAGTTGGAACGATTCACTTGATCGATTCATCTCATACAATCCAAAACGACGGCCTTTTCCATGGGGACAGATCTAACATGGGAAATTTGTTCATTGATGATACGACTCGATCGACTACGAAGAGGGCCTTTGATTTGGACATGGCAGACTCTGAAGAGCGACAGACTGATAGAAGACTCTTTACTTGTACTTACTGCGAGTGGCATCCTGGTTGCTTTCATGTGTTTCCTGTCCTGAAAGTTAATTGGAAGTGTGAGGAAGAAAAGAAAGATTTCCACGTCGTCACTGAAGCGATGGCTATGGTACTAAGGTGAGCTTTGCCGAAAGTGGAGCCAGATCATTGATAGTGATATCTCGAACTACTGCGTCAAGGCCTTGCACCATAGCTCAAGTACTTTGTTCCTCGATACATTTCTGAAATATTGCTGTAACTGGCAGAAGTTGGTGGATGTCCTCCAAAGTCCTTGTCGTGCTACGAGTTGGAGGTCCAGGTTGCGTCAGCCTCGGAGGCAGTTGCCGTCCGTGCCACGGCGTTCTTTGGCGCTGCGCCATGCTTCCTGAGCATTGCGCGGCTGTCCGAGGCCACGACGGCGTCTTGACTGATTTGACAGCTTCAAGGTAGCCAGAATACAACCGAGTATCTCACTGCAGTATCTGGGGAATCCTGTAAGCTGCATTTGAGGCTGCACACATGTCTCAGCATCTCACGATTTAAATTCCCCGCGACACCTCCGCGTACCCTCCGCGTACCCTCCGCGTACCACCAAGAAAGTCACAAGTGGCCTTTCACCCAACTCAGCCATGAACAAAGCCAAGAGGAGAACTAGAGCCCGGTGATACTCAGCAGCGCGTCCAGGGTGCAAACACAAACCATTGGAGGCTAGAAAAGGACCAGACAGCAGACACGATGAGTGGGAAAGGTTGGTGGAACAGCGCCATATCTGGCCTCGAGTCGCGGCTCGACACGATCCTGGCCGAAGATGGCAGCACGAAGCCCAAAAGTGCCGATGCTGCTGTGAAAGAAGAAGGTCTTGAGACAGCCGGAGACAAGAAGCTCACGGTCGAGCCAGGTGGGTCGTGCATGGTCGAGGGCAGGCGTAGTGAAGGCTGACAGAGAGCAGCGTCGCGCAATGCCTCCCGCAGCAGGCCGAACTCGAGGCTACAGGACCGACTTGCGAAGGCCGTGAACAAGGGAACGGAGAGGTCCGACTCGAGAGCGTCATCCGACTTTGGCTCGCGACCAGAAAGCCCAGCACTACCACCGAGCGAGAGTGTAGCCATGGAGGATGGCAAGACAGACACAGACAAGAAGGTTTCGGAGCCATCTACTGAGCCTGCAGGCTCAAGCGAATCCATGCCGCCCACAGCAAAGGAAGAAAGCCACCCTGCTACTTCACCACGACCCTCCACCGATGCGCCCGCTTCTCTCCAGTCTCCAACGGTGACTTCCCCACCAACAACACCGCTCGTGTTGGGACAACCCACCTCGACGGCGATGACCATAATGTCTGTGCCTTTGGTTGTCACGCCCAAGGCAGCCAGCCCCCGGCAATCTCTCGATAGCAATCTGTCGCGGCCCTCGATTGACGCCTCCACCCTCGCCGAGACCGACGAGTCTACATTGCGAGATCCCGACGTGCTCCGGACCGAGCTTACTGCCTTGCAAGAAGCACACGAGGAGACTGTCCGCAACCACCGCGACGAGCTTAACGGCCACCTTGAGCGCATCGATGCCCTGCAGTCCAAGCTCACCTATCTTGCCCAACAGCTTGCAACATCGGCTAAAGCTGCGAGTACAGAAGTCGAAACGCCACAAGAGAAGAAGCTGGCAGAGAAGGACGCGCAGATAGCCGCACTCATGGAAGAGGGCCAAAGATTATCAAAGACGGAAATGAAGCACTTGACTACCGTGAAGCAGCTGCGCGCAAAGGCCCAGGAACACAACAAGGACATCACCACCCTGAAGCAGCGTCTGGCCAAGGCTGAAACGAGCATCACAGAACAATCAGAGAGGGCGAAGCGGGCAGAGGCCGCTGAAAAAGCTGCTCTAGACAAGCTCAAGATTGTAGGAAAGATTGAGAGAGACATCGAGCTGATACGGGCTGAGCGTGAAGAAGCTGGCATGACGATCGCTGAGTTGCGGAGACAGTTGGGTGACGCCCTTTCCCGAGCAGAAGGTGCGGAGAAGAAAGTGCAGGCCGGAGCACTGGAAGCTGAAAAGAAGGCGACTGCTACCTTGAAGGAGGACATCGAGAATCTCCGAATAGAGAAAAAGTTGGCAGATGACCGCGCCAAGCGAGAACTCCAGAGATCCAAAGACGAAGCGAAAAGTCAGCAAGAAAAGGCAACGGTGACTGAGCTGGAATTGCGTGGAGAGATTGCTGTATGTTCCCGAGCTGACTTGGGTATATGCACTGTACTAACTGGCACCAGAATCTCGAGTCCAAGCTTGAGCTCCTCCGCAGCCGAACAGAGGAGGCCACTTCATCCGCGACGGGGGATTCACAAGCCAAACTTCTGCGCCAAATCGAGACGCTTCAAACGCAATACTCGCTTGCTTCAGAAAACTGGCAGGGCATCGAGACCAGTCTTACGTCTCGTTTGGCCGCTCTTGAGAAAGACCGTGACGAAACAGCCAAGCGCGAATCCGATGTCAGACGAAAGGCCAGAGATGTCAACTCAAAAGCTCGGCGCCTCGAGGACGAGCTTGAGAGCATCAATGAACGCGCTCAAGCATTTGAGCATGACCTCACCGAGCAGCGTACAGCTGCGCAGAAGCTACAAGCAAGACTTACACAAGCTGAGGCGGCGGCGCAAGAGGCGAAGTCAAATCTCGAGCGCGAAAGGAAGGTGTGGGCAGCTGATTTCCAGAATCGACTTGAGGAGGAAAGGAGTAAGTGGAAGCACGAAACAACATCACAATCTTTCCTGCACGACACCAATCACTTGCGGGCAGACTCTCCGTCTGACACACGTCGGAGACATTCGCCAGATCCCTTAGGTATCTACAACCATCGAAAATCCATGCCTCGCTCCACTTCGTCTGCTGTGGACGCGCACATGCCACTATCGCCTATGGACCGCATGTTCGAGGATGCTGCACGACGGCCGCCCTCTGCTCGACAGCGTTCAACACCAAAGATCCGCACACCAGAGATCGGAACCCCTCAGCGTCAAGGCTCGATAGGAAGCTTGGCGAATATCAATGGCGCAATACCAGATACCCCATCCATTCACACAGTGGACTACGACGAACCCTGCGACAGCGTATCCTCGCCACAAAGGACCATCAACGATATGATATCCGTATCAACAGCTGGCGCCGGCCCCTCCGTGCAACTCGTAGAACGCATGAGCGCAGCAGTCCGGCGACTCGAGTCCGAGAAAGCCACGTCGAAAGAGGAACTCGCACGCCTCATCGCCCAGCGCGACGAAGCCCGCGAGGAAGTCGTGGCGCTCATGCGCGAGGTCGAAGAGAAACGCAAGTCAGACGAGCGCGTAGACCTGTTAGAGAAGGATCTTGAGGCCATGGAACAGCGGTATGAAACGACTCTGGAGATGCTGGGAGAGAAGACGGAGAGGGTGGAGGAGTTGGAAGGCGATGTTGCGGATCTGAAGAAGATTTATAAGGAGCTGGTGGAGACTATGAGATAGTGAGGCTGTTTCAATGGTATCATAAATACTACGGATATGCATCTCGTCTCACGTGCTGAGTGTACAATGATGTGTATTGATACAGAGCTATCCATCTGTCCGAAATGACTCTGTTGCACGCCACCCTGAATCAAGGCGTGATGCCCCTAGCCCCTAGCTCCTCAACGCCGCGACTTGATGCATTTACATGCATTCGTAACTGTCAATATCTGTTTCTTCTTCACCAGCCCAAGTCGTTGGCTCGCTTGGCACTTTGCACTGCTGTACACCCCGTGACCCTCGTTTTCCTGCTCATATCCCCAAATAATACTTCCCACGCTCGTACGCATAAAAGCTCGTCGCAACCATGGGCACAACCTTGACATACCCAATCGTCAAACCCACAAAGAACCCCCTCCACCCTCTCTCCAGATAAATCCTCCTCGTAACCTCCGCAATACTCAGCCGATGCCCATCGCCTACCACGCCGCCGACCTGCATCCGCCGCCGTATCACTTCCAGCGGATACGAAACTGTTTGTGAGACGAAGCCTGCTATCCCGCCTGTGCTCAGTTCGGCCCAGTACCGCAGCTGCGCAGGCTTGTGTGAAGTCGTGGTTGATTCTTCGCGCGAGGTGTGTGGGATCGTGGTATATGGTGCGAGACGTGGGTGGCGCATGAGATCGGACATTGTGTCGTGCGCGAGGAAGGACGCGCCTGCGTACGGTACCATTCCCAGCAGGGTGGGCGTGAAGCCGCGGAAAAAGTTGGACAGGCCGGATCGCGGTGTGACTTTTTCGACGACGTGTGTTGCAGTCGCGGTTACTGCGTTACTAGGATTGTGATGTGTGGGCGGTGGTGTTTCTGCGTAGATTTTGCGGACAATGTCTGCGAAGGTGCTGCGTTGTTCGGCGCGCGTTTCGAAGGCAAGGCGCACGCGGATGACTTCGAGGGGGTAAGTGCAGAATACGCTGACCATGCCTGCAAGACTGCCGCTCACGAAGCGTCGACCTGGTGTTTCTTCACTCCTGTTTTTGATGACGCGGGCTCGAATCTGCTCATATGCGAGGAACTTGACGCCGGCGTAGGGGAAGATACGAAGGAGAGTTGCGGAGTGGCCTTTGAACAGCCCGCGTAGGCCTTCTGAGGTGTAAATATCATACATGGCAATTGGGAAGCCCGACCATGAGCCCGTGTACTTTGCAAACTGGGGGTTTCGAGTCTGGAAGAGAATCTTGACGCGGTCGAGGGGCCCGACGACAGTTTTGGCGGCACATCCTGCGATACCTCCCGCGAGCAAGCTCTTCAAGAGGTACTCGCCGCTCTTCTTGTCCACCTTCCTGGCCCCGCCCTCTCGCATCTCGTTCTGCCGCTGCTTGTCCTTCTCCTTCTCCTTCTGTACGGGCACGATGGCGTCACCGTCGGTCGGACATAGTGGCGGATGCCGCTCAGTGAGTTCTGGTACAAAAGCCGCCTTTCCTCGCGCTTGCGATGCGCCTGTGCTCATGATATCCGCGCTTGCTGCCGTTTCGTCATGGCGGAGAACAACTGCGGGCATTCGATCGTTTGTGTGAATTATCGCGACATGAGGCTGGTCCTGGATATGAGGCGTGCGTCGACTGCGAGCATCGAGTATCGCAAGACTGCTGTTTGGTGGTACTGCGAGGCGTGCGTGGATTAGAAAGCGGGAAGAATTGTGTGGTGGTGACGATGACGTTCTGCCGAGGTGGAATGCCGGAACGAGCCTTGCCCCGATGATAGCCCATGTCGAAACTCCCATGGGCGGAAAAGCAACAACCACCACAGTTCCAATCAAGCGACCAGCTGCCTCTTCGCAATCATGCTTGTGCTGGATGCAAGAGATCTCCTTGAAATGGGATGAGACGTTGCGATGCAATGTCCTGGGTGAGTTGCGGTGTTATTCATGGTCACTGGTGACGTCGGGAAGATGCGCTTTCCCTTCGCTGCGTAGTGTTTAGACCGCGCGACTTCCTCATTGAGCAGCCATTTCACTTTCTTTCCAACATTTCCCATTCACTCTCATTTTCACTTCCCGGCTCAAAGTTTCCACGTGCGTGAGCCGGCACTAGGTCATTCCGATGACAGTAGGGTCGTGAAGAACTTCATCGAACCCACCATCGGCGAGAACCACATCAATTCCGAAAGAATTTCCGTCGACGAATCTCTCCTTTTCTCCAATCATGTGCACTACCGGGATCTCGCGTATAACTTCACGCTCCTCCATCCTCTACCAAAATGCTGACCGAACCGTCACACTCATCGACATACCTTCGTCGATCGCTGTCGCTCAAGGCCGCTCAGATACACTACTTTCCACTTCGCCGCTGGACGCGCCCATTGAGCCAAAGGAAGACTACCAACCCAAGTCGCAGAAAGCTAAGGCGAATAAGACGCAGGAAGCAGCCGAAGGAGTGCAACATGCCGTGTACAAAGCTCTCATCGAGCAAGCGCTTGAGTACGTTCAGGCACACGTTTCAGGACCGTGGTGCGAATCACGCAAATTATTGGATCCGGGACCACAGCATGGGGAGAGTATGGACGTGGATGACCCAGAGAAGGAGATAGAGTCCCGGTTGAGAAAGTGGGCCGCGTCGACTGAAAGCAAGGGCGATGAGACTGCCTTCGATCTGCAGAAGATGATGGCGTCTCTCGGTGCAACATCCGAACACGACGCAACGGCGGCCGGGACAGTCGCACAAGGTTGGGTAACGTCGTACCGCGCTGCACGTGAGGCCACGAACGGTACACAGGTTGCTGAAGCGGTCTCTCGGGAGCAACCGAACGAGCCATGGACGTCATGTCGCCACAATCCAGAAGCATACCCTTTGCAGATGACCATCTCCGAGCAAACTGTTGGTAATGCTCAGTTGGGTCAAGAGTACCGTTTCACGATACCACCGCGGTCCACTTTCTTTTTGAGCGATTCCACGCACTCGGAAGCCTTCCGTACCTCGTTCCGCCAGGTCACAGACGAGTATACCCTGCCTCGACATTTCGACCTATTGCTGCTTGATCCACCGTGGCCAAATCGCTCAGCCAAGCGCAAGGGCGCTTATGAGCAAGTAGGAGGCATGCCGTACCTCAAGAAGATGCTTTTCAGGATGGACCTTGACAGCTACATGGAGCACAACGCACTGGTAGGTGTCTGGGTCACGAACAAGAAATCGTTGAGAGACCACGTGCTAGGTGCAGGCGGGCTCTTCGAAACGTGGAATGTCGGACTGATCGAGGAATGGATCTGGGTCAAGACGACCACAAAGGGTGAGCCCATGTTTGACATCGATTCCGCCATGAGGAAGCCGTATGAGATCCTTCTGCTGGGACGAGCAGCACCAAATGCTTGGACTACAATGACGCATGCGCCTACCATTCAGCGGAGAGTTATTGCTGCTGTTTCGGATGTACACTCGCGGAAGCCGTGCCTGAAAGAGTTGTTGGAGTCATATATGCCGGATCCAGAAGACTATAGCGCACTGGAGGTCTTCTCTCGCTATCTTGTCTCCGGGTGGACCTCGTCGGGAAATGAAGTTTTGAAGTACAACTGGGATCACTATTGGGTGTCTAAAACAGCTACGGACGCGCTGTGTGAGTTCCACCTGCCTATACGGACAACGTGAGGTACTTTCAGGAGACCAAGGAAGTGTTGAGTCAACCTTGAGGCAGTGAAAATCACAGCGGAGCGATTTGGATGCTCACGCGGAGGAATGGACTACTTACCCTTCGTTCAAGATCGTCCTGCGCCTGGCAGGACTTGGGGTCGGCCAAGTAGTGGGCTTGTTTGTGGCCATCAGGATTTGTCGCTGAGGACTCAGGCAGTCCAATGCTTCTGACGCAGAACGCTCCATCGAGAAGACGAACGCAAGGATGCAAGATGAGCAAGCGTTGGACGCCAAAGAAGCAATCATGTATCAACATCCCATACCAATGCATGAAAGTTTTCATCTGAGCCCCATCTCACGTTTTGGGTCGACTACGAGCATAACGCCGGACCAATACAGCGACTTCGGAAACCTAGTCAACATGCCCATACCTTCAAATCATAACCCGACCACGGCCGATCTCTACATACATAGACATCTTAACTCCACCTGGTCGCATCCCTCGGCCCTCGCTTCCACGATGTGGAGCTGTCCAAAGCTCGGAACTTTTCGCGTCCTCGACGCAGGGTCTCGGGAGCGTGTGGGATCACATCTCCACTTTCTCACGAGCGTGGGCAGAAAGTGGGTAGAGGTCGTGGGGTGCCAGCCAGAGCATGTCAACAATCCCACTCAACTCAGGACCTTCAGTCCTCGGAAGTGCCCGCTCATCTTGAAACGAGGCTGACCTCAATTTATCTGACAAGCGCGGTAGCCTCTCAAATGGAGGCAAACCCACATGTGTGCTGCGAGGCAGATAAGTGGCTCGCAACGTGCGATGGTTGGAGGACGACTTGTTGCTTGTGACTTGTGCCATCTTGCCCCGCGTGGGCATTTGACACACGCCTCAAAGCCTATCAAACACCGATGCACTTCTCACTTTGCGACAACCGCTGTTGTCGCGGTCATAGACATTTACTTTCACAAGATCAAACCAAAGACATTTGCAAACCGGTTTATCGCCGTGACGACCCTCGTCGACAGACTTTCCCCACGCGCAGAGTTTTCTTGCTCTGAGGGTCTCACGGGACCGAAAACTTGCTTTCGCAGTGCGATATCCGAAACAACATAGGATTCTCCGTAAATAGAGCAGAATCTTGCTTGTCGTCTCGTCGACGAAAGGAGGACTGCGCCGCTGACAGTGACAAGTTGACAGCGCAGACCGACAACAACCAAAAAACCAACAAGACATGCAGGATTCTATCGTTTTGGAGCGGAAAATCCAGATTCTGGGATCGACAGCCCTGCACCCGCGTTGCACGTCGGGCGGAAGTCCCGCAGCATGGCGTGCGCAAGCGCATGATAAAGTGACAGTCCGAAATGCAGAATAACATAGCGGTGTACTCACCGCTTCACACCGTAGATTGAAAGTCTTGTTGAGGGCGCAAGACTAACGGGAGTATGGGCCGGGAACGAAAGGTTGAAGTTTTACTGTTGTGGACCCCTCCAGGAAATGCGATTAGTCGTGTTCTGCTGTCTGCTTACTATGACTGTGAAGAAAATTGATGCATGAGGCTCATCTTTCAAGGTATCGGACTGCCTGATTTGGCTGCATAAGGAAGAGGTGCCTTCTCATATCAGCGGGGTTGCATGTAAGCCACCTGTTCACGAAGCCGGGTCTCGTCAGCTTCAATATTGGATAGACGCCGGAGTTGGCGATCATTGTGACAGCTGTCACATCAGCTTGATTGTCACCACCAACTCGAGAGCCAAACTGCGGGGCACCGAAGTCCGGAGGTCATTGTTGCACGACAGTCAACATGACCTCCTCGTTACGGATGATTGATGTGCGAGACCCCGCACACCACCAGGAAGCCACTGTGTGTGCCCGAGGAGCTGCTCCGTCGCGGCGGAAACGCGAGTGGAATACCTTTGCCTCGACTTCACGCAAGCTGCGGAAGAATCATGGCCGTGTACAGGATACCATCTGTTGCGCCGCACGAAAAGGTACTTGCTACTTGTTCCGATAAACCACCAATCCCACGCGAAGGGTTTCTGGTCACAACTGTCTTGCAGCAAGGCCTGGACGGGATGTGCACAGGAAGTGAGTACAGCCGCGGACCCGGCAGGCATGACGGACGGTTGCACTGCCTAAAGAGGCAAGAGATCGAAAATGGCAGGTTGCTTTTGTGCTCTGGACAAATATTATCACAGATGTTGCAAACACCGAGACCTCTCACGGCGACGCTCAGTAGTTGACTTACTCGCTTCAAAGGGGTCGTCGACACGAGTCGAGAGCCATCCGGCCGAGTAACTCTAGCCTCTCGAAACTCTATGGAACAGTGGAGCTCCTCCACGAAGATTGTTCGGAGCTCTTCATCCACGCATGCCGAACTTCTCCCAGCGCAGACCCGCTCGACCACCATCCATGAATCCGAAGTTCTTCCAGCTGCGAAGAATGTTCTTAGCGCTCCCGACCCACGTGCTGTGGATTGCCGAGATGTCGACGGTAGCAGATTTCGCCGTAAGCTTCACACTTGCTAGAATGGGCAAGCTAGGCCGATATGAATGCAGGCCCGCAGTCAGATCAAACATTTTCCTGCAGCAGGTTTGACGGTTACGGCGTGTCCCTGCAGATGCAGGTGAGATGCGAGAAAAAGGGAAGCGGCAAAGTTGCTTCCACGAGAAGAGGCTTCGAGGCGAGCAGATGCTTCGCACCGTCGTCGCTTCGCGAAACAACGAAACGCATTCCTGAAGATTTGCGGCGTGGAATCTATTTCGTCCCTGCATTTGAGCTGCATGCGGCAGCAGCATAACCTGTGCCCAAATTGTCCTCATCTTCCAAATTCGCGCTTTGTTGTAGGCACGGCCGCACGGGAGAAGCTTCCACGCCACCTTCCATGCATCATTTTGCCAGGCGACCTCGTGGAAGCGGGCCATGGATCGCAAATTGCCATCGTGGAGAATGCATCTGCGCGGCAAAGTTGCTCTAGGTTCTGCTTCTTGAAGTAGAAAGTTGCGCCGTGTTTAGCGGCGCGCTGATAATCTGGATGTGCTCGACACGAGGCGCTCGAGCGCTTCGCGACTCGCAACGGCTGTATGGAAGAAAGGGTGAAGCTTCCACGACAACACAGTCCACCAATATCGCAGAGCACAGACAACTTATCAACCCCAGATTCACATGCGGACCTTCGCGTGCAGACAGGCAAGACGGCACAACAGTTTGGTAAAACCTGGACAGCAAACCATCAACGTGGGAAAATAGATGAAGTGAACTACTTCCTCCGGCTGTTAATAGCAGAGATTGCGGTTGGAGGCTGATCTCTCTGTACTCCGTTCTCGTTTTGGTACATGTTGGACCGGAAGCAGACGGCGTATGCTGCGAATGAGAGGGTGTGCTGACTGCATCGTGCTCAGCAATCATAGATCTCTACTCAGCCTTGCGGCTACGTGAGGATCTGCTGTCAGCTGTCAGGTTGCATTCCAGGAATGATTCGGGATTATTAATTCCAGGGAGGTCTCGGGCATGATCATGAGCTCGTGAAGCAGAAGGGCTTGCGGGTCTGCATCCAAATCTGCTATTCCGCGAGCTGCAACCCTATGGCCGAGGATGTTGCGCGGTCGCCCGAGGCGTTGCACGAAGATACATCCGCCGGACCTGGTGCAAGTACCTCGCCACGCAATTTGCGAGGCAATGAGACTTGACTCCACTGGAGGCGTTGTACTTGCCCATCTTGGCTCGTGAATGGATCCGTAGGCTAGAATTTGTGTCAGAGTGCTTCAAGGATTCAGTCTGCACGACTGGCGCTAATGTACCCCAGAGTTGCGCCGGTTAATGCTCGCCTCGAAGCAAGAAACACTGCCGGCAGAATTCTGCGGCTCCTCGAAACGGAGGGGCTTTCAGGCTTCAGGAAGGGTTTGCGAATTGTTTCGTTTCAGCCTGACCTCGTGGCGATCCCATCGTATACACTCAGGCTGGGGCGATAGGCAAAATAGGTTGCCACCACCGCGACACGTAGATCAAGGTAGCGAGCAGCAGGGCAATGTTGCGCACCGAGTTTGAGCTGCGCAGACTTGTGCCTCATGGCGGCTTTGGGCAGCCTGGATGTCTTCGCAGTGCCGCCGGCAAAGCAATCTGGCATCCAAACGCCGCAAGCCTCGAGGCGGAGCAGCGGATTCAGAACCCGTAGGCGCGGTATTTGAATTCCACAAGGGGAAACGCAAACGTCCTTGGTTGAAATGGTGGAGGACATGGTTCATCCTCCCTTTACCCCCGAGATGATCTCCAAACTAAGCTAACGGCATGGAGGAATTCCTGCCCGCACAGCTTTCGCGGCACCGGGCATGGCTTGCGGCGAGTCGTGGGGGGTGTCCGTTGTCACTGTAACATCCCTTGGCCAAGGTGCTTTTTTACAGAGGTTGCAAAGCAAGTTGTGAATCAGGATTAAGGGGTGACGACGACACAGGCAGCAAGAATGTGACAACGACAGTATCAGTGGCTCCGAGGGATGCGAGACTGGCCAGCTGTTCAGTATAACGAAGCGCTGATTGATGGCCTTGTGGACGAGTCATCGCAGCTTTTTGCATGTGCGCGCTTTGACAGGGCGGCTTTCGGCTGTGGACGTCGCATGGGACTGGCGGTCGTGCCCGAGGAGCCGGGGTTGTAACGCGGAGGAGACAACGGGGCTGACGGAAGTGGGAGCCTTCAGAGACACCGCTCCTTTGAAAGGAGCCCTTCATTGGTGGCATGCACGTCCACCGCTCTTCAGCAAAGCAGGCGGTAAGACCAGTCATCGCCCTTTGGCCTGAAGCGTTGCTTCGTTTCATGCGGACCGTGGCGCCCAAAGTGTATTTCTCGCGCGGAAGTTATAACGCGAGCCGTGACCGCTCATCGCATCCCACGCCTGGGCCATTTGATAGTCGTGCTCGAGACACATTGCTTCTGACTCGGCCTCCTGACCCACTCCGTTACAGCAGCCCTGTTGGTTTTATTTAACAGCCTTTCACCCCTCCAAGGCCTACGAAATCCTGAATCAGAAAATTCTAACACATCTCCACCACCAAGATTGTGTTTTCGCGTCGAGGTATCAGACTACCGATTTGGATTTTCGCATCCTGTTTTCATCCAACCACATCGGCGTCATACATCATCAACCCGCTTTCGCCCTCGGACAACTTGCCGATGCCAACACAACGCTAGACTGACGTCCACGAAAAACCGACTCTTGCATCCGGTGCACCATCTTTCCGGCCGACAACGCCCGTAGGCGTGTATATACACAACAAGACCCACCCCGGACAACAACCACGATGCACTTCGAAACTTCGCCTGGCTCGTCGCCTTCCAAATCGATACCGATCAGTATCTCGCCTAGCACGATGGCTTCCCCAACAGGATCTCTCTACAGCAACTACTCAGTGGAGTCAGACTCCAGCCGCGGCTCATCATGTGCCTACCCTTCATGGCCGACAGGTTCTTCTCTGGGCTACCGCAGCACACCTTCGTCCTTCATCTCAGACGCGGATCTCTTTGGCGAGGACTTTGATGACGAGGATTCATGTCCCTTCCTCACCGAGGCACCTGCACCGCCGCGTCAGCCTCCCATGGCGCAGGCCTTCCCCATCCTGCCGCCTCTCTACGCGCAAAAGAAGCCCAAGAGCGAGCGCAGGCGCAGCAGCGGCAAGAAGCAGCGCCGCACTTCCAAGCCTATGACTCCCATCTCAGAGAGCCCTGAGCAAGTCGAGTGAACATCATGACATCAAGGTTAGTCCTCCAACAAACATGCCGCATCGTGCCGCAGTATTTTGACAGTGTTTTCAGTGTTTTCACACTTGAACAGATATCGACGTCATGTTGTGTAGTGTGCGCGTTGTCGCGTTTCTACCGCCCGCGTGTCTAGCGCCTTCACACGAAGGCCCTGCCGCACCCACCTTGGCGCGCATATCCGCCACAGGTTGACTCATAAGGCTCTTTGCGTTGCCACTTCACCGCCGCCTTTGACATGTCGCGCGATGCGCTCAGCATGAATCATTCACAGTATGCCCGGCAGTCACCTCATGCTGCGCTTACTCAGGCAAGTCAGCCTGAGTCACATCTGCCCCACGCATTGCGTCGACAATGTTGGTATCCAACCACAACGTCGTCTCTTCGCGCATGTGTCGCATTATCACGTCGCGCACGGCTGAGCGCGTCGAGGTCGTCTGGACCGCGCACCTTGCGCAGATCGGTCGGTCTCAAGAAGATCACCGAGTCTCGAGTGTCGAAGAAGTATTTCGCACCCTAGGGGTGTAGCGACGGCCCTGCCCGTCAGGGTCTGATCGCGTAGTGGGATTGGAGGAACAAGTGTGATAGGATTCGGCATTTGCAGGCGTATTTTGATTTTCGATACCCCCGGCTCCGCGCATCGGACGGAACTGCATAGCACTTGTTTTCGCATACCGCGAGCCCTGTGAGGCTTGCAAGTGGCTTGCCCACCTTTCCGTTTATGAGATACCCCACATCACAGATAGCCATGCAAATATCAATAATACACCACCAAAATCCTTCCTCTCGCGAACCTGGAAAGTCGGAACAAAATCAGTTCTTCAGCGTCGTGAAGGGATCCAGCCCTCGATCTAATCGCAGCTTGAACCAGCATCCTCAAACCGTTGCACTAGTGAGGCTACAAAGCCCAGACCTATTTCTGACTTTCCCACGCTCCGCAAGAGCCCTTCATCCCTTTGTGCAGTCTCGGCCCTGCTACCAAGATTAGACTAAAGACTGCTAGGAAGCCTCAATCACATCTTGTCACATTTGGCGTGGAATGGTTGAGATGTGAGGCGCTCTCGTTTGGGCAACACTCATATCGTTCTCCGTGTTAGTTCGGTGACGGGGCTCGCAGTAGAGCGACTCTCTGGTTTTGTAGTCGGGGCGAGTCTCATGCTGGGGCAGCACTGATGCGTCGCCCCATTCACGCCCCATCTCGAATACACACCTCACCCATCTTTGAATCACCGCACGAGCCCTTGTGCGGTAACGGTATCGCGATAGCCAAAAATAAGCCTCGGGGCCCGCTTCCGTTAAGCGAACTTACCAGCGGAGGGCGGGGTTCTTCCACCCGTTGACTGGCATCCTCGAGCACATATGCAAGCTACCGGCTCTCGGTGCAGACATGCAGACGTTGTGTCGCGGGAGGTCAGACATGTGGTCAAGATGCGATGGGTCTGTCTCATGTTGAGGAGGACTGGCACCTGGTAAGCACGCGATTTGCGCGGTACATTCATCCCTCGCAGCACGGCAGTAAAGTGGTCGTGGGGGACAGAGAAGGGATGGAAAATGGGTGGCTGGATTCACGGTGTAGCGAGCAGGGTTGTGGCAACTAGTGCCGGCGGTTGCAATACCTACCCGACTGCAATGAATCCATGCTGGAACCCCAAGCAATTGCTACTCCAGCGAGTGAGATGTGTTTGGGGGCAACCGCTCAAAGCCATCTCATGGCTCGTCAAATTGTTTCTTAATGCAGATCCAGGGGAGTCGATACTCAACATTACTTTTGGGCTACTATCAACTAGCATCTGTATAGCTCGACCGGGGAGCACAATCCGTCCGGTTGATCGACAGAGCTTTGACTTTGAGAGCTGACAGTCGCGGGTGAGGAGACATGCGGAGAACAGATCGATATCGATAGCGATTCGCTCCATCTTGGGCTCTTTGTGCTTCAGGTGTTCACCACGCACGCTGTCGTTGTGTACCTTGTCTCTCGGGTTCCTGGGCCTGGCACGGTGTATGCGTGTGTCGACAGATCCATCAATAGGGGCCGTATCATGCTTGAACACATTGCGAAGTTCGGGTCGACCATTCAATGGGGTGCTTCTTCACGTCATGCGTGAAGTTCCAATGTAACTCCTGGGTTGGGACAGGCCAGGAAGAGCATGGGCACGACCGCACAGCGCAATGACTGCTCAGGGACCGCGATCTTTGTGCCACACGTTCACATATCCGCAGCTACGGCGGGATGAGGCAGCGTCCCGCAGAAGCTTGGGCACAAGGGCGTTGCATGAGCAGGGTTGCCCAATCGATACCAGCCCCCGGTAGTGGTGACTTTGGCTGCTCAGGTGCTGTGACGGGTTCGATGGAGCAGCATGAGTAATGTGCGGCATGAAGTGCTCACACGGGAGCGAGCGCTGTCGAGAGTAGAGTATGTTATATCCATTCGCACGGCAGCCCTCGAGTGTCGCAATTGCGGCCATGGATCATCGTCCAAGTCTCGGGCCGTACCCAGCCGCCGCTGCGCGTGATGATAGGCTTTAGGTGTGTGATTAGGCTTGCCGCTATCACCCTAGACAGGCCAATCACGCTGCCTGCATCGTGTGCTCCCTCGACCCTCGTCTCTCGCACTCTCGGCCCTGTGCCTTCTAGCCTTCTAAGAGGCTGCCTTGTACACAGCATGCAGGCACGGTTGTCTTTGCGGCGCCAAGTTAGCCAAACATGTCCTGCTCGACTGGGGTTGGCCCCCTTGGCGACCAGCATCCGGCATGATTCTGTTTCGTTCGTCGAGTCACCGAAGACCATCGCGAGCTTTCGCGACGTCCAGCAAATGAGCTCGCAGGAATCACAACGCCTCGTGGTGCCGGCCATGCTTTTATCTAGTACTTGCTGGCTCGACGGACCCAACCATACTGATCCGTCTATTCTGAGCACATACTGAGTCTCTTCTGCGCCTCTAAGCGCCGCAGGTTGATAGGCCCGTTGCTCCCACGCGCATCAACGCACACCTCCGTCGCGCTTCTGTCACCTCCTCTTCTCCTCATATTCTGTTTGACATTGCCAGTCGGTCTTTTCAGCTCGTGTACCGCGCAAAAAGTCCCCCAAGGCTGCGCATGCATATTTGTTTAACCGCCAACACTGATCCTTGCTGGCCGAGGCGGGGCTGAATATACCGCTCTCGAGCCGCCGTGGATTTCTCGACAAGTGCAGTGCACCCTAGCGCGCAGGTTGCAGTGAGTTCCGGACATTTTACAGTTTCATATCGCTTTTCTGGAAGCCCCTGATTGTACTCCTGCCATCCATAATCGATACCACTTCCCGTCAGAATGCGCCTCTTGCGCGTTCGTGAGCTCCACCTCAACTAACTGAGCACCGTCTTGCAGACCGCCCACAATGAGTGCGGGACCCTCCCGGCAGCGGTCGAACTCGACAAGAGCGGGATCATCTTCCATACGCTCCGAAGTCAAGATCAAACCGCCAACCCCATCCGCAACACCCGGCACCGACGAGTTCGCATTTGATCCTATAAGCTCAACGGCGTCGTTTCTGCTCGTTGCGCAAGGAAACGAAATCCTGTGTCTGCACCACGACACGCTCGCGGTGGAAAGGCGCTTCACCCGCCATCGCGAAGAGATCTCCTGGATCCAGGCGGACACGGTCAGCGAGCGGGGTGGAGGTCGCTTGGTGGTCAGCTACGATGCGGGGTCTACTGCGATTGTATGGGACCTGTTTACCGGCGACGAGGTGGCTCGATTCGCGTCATACGAGCAGATTCGCGTGGCGTCGTGGATGAGGAACGGCAATGTTGCTTTTGGTGAGTTCCGGAGAGCTGCGGTCGCGACTGCCACAGCTGAAGCTAACATTTGCACAGGGAACGCCCAGGGCAACATTATCCTCTTTGAGCCTTCCACTTCCGAACACCTCTCCGCGAGAACCATCTTTGACCCAATCACTGCGCTGGCACCAGCAGCAGACTGCCGAACCTTTGCAATTGGGTATGTGCCACACGACCTCCACAGCACAAGTTGCAGACGATACTGACGGTGCGCAGCTACCTCAATGGCTCGATACTGATTGCGACACTGCAGCCGTCATTCACCATCCTGCACACGCTCACCACTCCCAGATCGCCGTCCCCTATTGCAGGGCTGGCTTGGCATGGATCCTCTTCCAAGCAAAAGTCTGAGATGTTGGCGGCCCAGACCCTGGACGGTGATCTCAGAGTATGGAGCGTGCCGAAAGTGCCCCATAGCGGTGATGTACCGTGCGTGATTCGCGTTTTGAACCAGAAGGAGCAAAGAGAACCGGGTCCTTCTTGGTTCGCTTGGTCGAAGAATGGTCGCATTGTGCAGCACACTGAAGGGTAAGTCTATGTCTCGCATTGAGCACTCTCTCATGTCCATTGACTCACGCACTATATCACAGACAAACATGTGCATGGGATGTGCGCACGAAGAGAGTATCATATGAGCAAGTTCCGACCATCGACAACATTACTGCAATTTGCAACTATGGACCTACCGCCACGCTGTTTACAGTTGGACGCAACTTCACCATCCAGCAATACGACATGAATCCGCAGAATGGGACAGCTCAGATTGTCGCCAACGTGCAGCACGCCCCAGCCAACACACCACCTTCACCACCAAATTCCCTGGATGAGCAGCAAAAGCGACTGAGAGAACTGGATGAGCCGATCACGGCACATCCAGTCAAGACCGCACCCCAGCTTCTGGCGGAATCTGAGAGTGACAATGAAGGCGCAGTCATGTCTCCCTTGGAAAAGATCGCAGCAGAGATGGATCAGCTAGAAGAGGAGCGACGCGACCGACTTGGGCCTCTCAGTCCTGTATCCAGCCGAGGCTCACAGAGCTCACGATCATCTGGGGGCAGCGGACGTGCTCCACGTTACCGTTACGACAAGCCATCATGGACCTCAACTCGGTCTTCAAAGAGCTCTGGCGCTGCCTCTGGCACAGTTTTCTCATCTGGCACGTCTTCTTTGGCAGGGACATCGCGCGAAAGCATCTCCATTCGATCCATTTCTTCGGCTGCTTCTTCGAGGTATGGCTCGTCAGCACTGCGCAAAGAGGTGTTGAGGAGCCCAGACGAGTCGAAGAAGACCAAAGAGATGGATCTGTTTCCCTTCACCAAAGCAAGACTCAGTGATGTGCCATTTAGACCAACTGAACTTGGGCCCGAAAGGACGCCAGATGATCTTCGCCGGAACATGCTCAAGGTTGTCTTTGGATGGGACAATGACATTGACGAACTGATTCGCGATGAGCTTGCACGACACCAGCCAGAATCTGCTGCAGCTGTTCTTCTATCAAAGTGGCTAGGCGATATCGGGGCCGACCTTATGGCATCTATGGTTGGTTCGGAATCGATGACCTCTACGGACTGGATGCTTCTTGCACTCAGCAACATGGGCCAAGGATCTCAAAAGAAGGTCAGCGAAGCCTTCGTGCAGCGCTTGCTTGAGAAGGGCGATATCCATCCTGCAGTCGCCATTTTCCTCGGTATTGGTGAGCACAACGATGCCATCGAAGTCTACGTATCCCGGAAGTATTACATGGAAGCGATTCTGCTGACATGTCTCATCTTCCCGACGGACTGGCAACGACAATCCTTCCTTGTCAGGAAGTGGGGAGAGCACTCTGTTTCCAATGGCAAAGCAGAGTTGGCCGTCAGATGCTTTTCCTGCATGGGGCTTGAAACGACAGAACCTTGGTTCTCTCCACGAGCCCAGGATGCTGTCTTTTCTGCTCAGAAACAAGCTCTGCTAGGTTCCCAGCTGAGTCCTCCTCTGTCACCACCTAGTGTCGGAAGCAGTAGAGTTGCGGCCAGGATGGCGTCCCTAAAACTCGTAACTGATTTCAACCGTGGGCCACAACCTATGCAGATCCGGCAAGAGGAAGATGACAGGACACCCATGAATCCTGGTGTTACTCCGATCGCAGAATCGGCTTTGAGCCCATCCGGAGCCCGTCATCCATGGAGAACAGCACGAGAACCTTCGAGAGAGCCTTCTTCCGCAAGGACCGCAACACCAGGAGCCTATCGGAGGAAGCGACTACCATCCCGATCCGATACCAGCCGAGCGACAACAACTAATGAGGTCCTTGCCTCGCTCGCCATCCCTGATCGAGGTCAGCGTGGCGATCAGCCAAGAACTGCTGTCGACAATGTTGGACGGGAAGCTCAAACTCTACCATTCTCCACCCGACGAGCGACTACGACAAGCGAAACCAAGGATGTGTTGTTGTCTGCCGCAACATACAAGGCTAGTGACCATCTGCCATCTCCTGCAGTTGGCATCTTTGAAACTCTCAGCCAGAAAAACCGAGAGAGGAGTGAGTCTCGAGGTGGCTCTCGGAGCCGCAAGCCGATGGATCTCCATCTCGATATGAAGGAGATTGTCATCAAGGCAGGTCCTGAGACGAATGCGACAAACGCAAGCAGTCAGAGGCTAAGCCCACCGCTAACTGGAACAAGCTTGAAGAGCGCCAAAATCCGAAGCATTGATCAATACATCAGCAGTTTGGACGAAGCCAACAACTACACACGACCTCGCACTACCGACCCCGTCGAGGACAGACCAGCTTCGCGTACAGCACGCGCGCGCAGCCGACCTCGAGATGAGTCCCAAAGCCGTGGCAGATCCGGTGTTCGCTACATTCGACCTGCGAAGCGATCGCCGTCTTCACCTGTTCCCATGTCTCCAGAGGATGCTGGCATCAATGCCTCATCCAAAGTGGAAGCAGGCACCAACACAGATAATTTTGATGACGAGCGCTTTTATAAGATGAGTGTTGCCTCGCCAATAGCCGCAGAATCAGTCGCAAGTGCTCGCACTGCTCGTAGCAGAGCCAGAGCAGGTACAAGCAGAACCAGAGGCACGTCGAAAGCAGCTCGCCGAGAAGAGTCACCAGAAGGTGCGGTCCCCGGGAGGAGCAGAGTGGCCAGTCGAACCTCCAGCCGCCGTCCAGCTGAGTACCGTGGTCGCAGCACAAACCGTGGGGACAATTCTCCCGCGTCGCCTCAATCAATGCATCGAGAAGACGCTGAAGCTACCACGGACTATGAGCCAGTACGTGCCCGAAATCGAAGCACTAGCCGTCGTCCAAGGGAAAGTGCAGCAAGCACGCGAAGAGAGCCATCTACGGAGCGTCGTGCAGCACGGGATCGCTCTGTAAGCCGCAAACCCACTCCTGCTCTGCGAGAGTCTAGCCGGACTCGTGCCAATGTGCGAGACGTCTCACCCGATTCGATGATGTCTGGTCGCTCGGGTGTCTCTCGACTCAGGAACACCACCTTGTCGAGGAGGGAACAGGCCGCGAAGGAGTTGGCAGATCGTAGATTGTCTCTGGCTCGCCGACCTTCCGCACCGGTGATCCCTGATCCGGGCGAGTTCGCATTCCGACCTGTTTCTCACGGGCGGTCTAATACTGACGACATGCTTTTACCTTCCTCGACGTATCGAGATCCTATTCAGCGAAGTCAAACAGCTGATCCGGAGATGGTCAACAAGTACGTGTCTGGTAACCGGATGACTGGTGCCACTTCCACTACGTCAGTGCCTATTGGTCTTCCAGCGAACCCGCGTGCAATGCGACACCCTCGCTACATGACGGCAGATCCAAATGAGGAAAACGACATACCTGCTGTGCCAAGTATTCCACAGCACATGCAAGAGCCTCAAGATGACCTCGGTCCTTTGCTTCCGTCTACGACTTTTGGTCAGCCAATCGTACCTCCTTCTCGTGCAGCATCGGCTCCGCCTCAAGATTTCTATCCATCCCAGGGCAGCCTCCGCGCCTCACCATCGTACCCACTTGGCCGCCGGCCATCTGCGTCAAGCAACAGTAATCGCGGTCACTCTCGACAGAACACGTCGCCCGAGATCTTGCCTCCTACCAACTACAAGCGCGCCAGCCCGCCGCCCATCACGGCTAGCATTGCGGAGACCATGAACGAGAGGAACACACTAGTTATTGATGTCGACGATATATCCGCACCTCCTGTGCTAGCTCAACTCCAGCATTTGGCAACGCCGCCGCCGCCACCACCTCCACCTCTAAACCTGGGTGGAGCTCCAAATAATATCGGCATGATCAACATTGCTATTGACGAGATGGGCGCAGACAAGTTCACAGACAATATGATAGTCAATGTCCCCACCACCACCTCTCCACATTCGCATCGACGTGGCCGCGGTAGCGTCAGCGACAATCTGGGCATGACCTTCAAGAGAGTCACCGAGCGCATGCGAAGCACCAGCCGCTCTCGCGCGAAGTCGCCACCAATGATGCGTGCTGCGGACATTGCTCCTTACGAGAGCGTCCCAGAGTTTTCGTACCCTCGGAGCCAAACATCTCCGCCAGCCGAGGGTGGCAACAACGACAATTACTTCAACAACATTCCACCACCGCCTCCGCCTCCTCCTCAACCCATGGAGCAAGTTGTTCCACCCTCAGAAAGCCAGCACTTCTACAAGCATCCCATGGAGGTTCGTGCCAACATGCCGCCTGCTACGCTTCAGCCAGGTGTTTACCAACCCGATAACACGCCCATGATCTAAGCACCAGCACTTTTACTTTTCTCACAACACTCATCGGCGGCAACAACTAAACCGTACACAAATACCCATAACGACGACCTTAACGACCATTTGCATATTCGAAACCATCTCTCATACCCTTTATACCTCTTCGAACTTTTGTCGGCATTATTCGTTCGAGCGTAGCATTCATATCTTTGCTGAGTATCATTAGCGGGTTATCGTCATTCATCATCATCTTCGGATAATCATCAATCATCTGAGACGGATCGGAAAACCAGTTTCCAAGCGCTTCGCGGCGGGAAATGTCGATACCCTCATCGTTCGCATCGTGCTGCCGTCCTTTGGGAAGTGGTATCACAGTATTCCCGTTGGTATCATTGGCATTATTGGAGGGACATGGGCATTTTCGCTTGCTTTGCATTATGTGATTTTGCTAGGCCTTTCTTGTTTATACTTTCTTTCTATCGGAGGCATTTTGCATCAGGTGGCTTGGAGAAAAGAGCTGAAGGCCCACAGAAGGATGTGTGGCATTGACTATGGACTGGCATGGCCAGCGGAGGGACAAGAGCTAGGACAACCCTCTTTCACTTCTACGCAACGTACATTCTTTTCACGAGTGCGATTCCTTCTGCATTACCTGCTCTCATCATGTGTCGCTCCTTCATGTTTCGTGTCTCAGCCCAACGCACCTCAATCAAGCCCTCGCACTCTACCAATACTGGGGAGGGCAGCCAGGAAAGAAAAGATTCTCCCAACATTATACCAAAGACAAGCGCCTCGCGGCAAAAAGTCGGTTTCGTATCATCACGCTCCTTCAGTAGCACAGGTATCCTAACAGGGAAGGAAGGATTAATATGGACAGTCTAAGCATAGCTTAATGCAATTCCGCTCTCTATATCTTGTTGTATCAAGTTATGCAAATCGATTGAGATGAAGCACAACCACGCAATCACGCTTATGCAATCCCATCAACCTCAAATGCACCGAATAACAGTAGGACAAACATCAGCACCCAAGTTCAAAGGATGTTGTCGACGTACTTCGGCACTATTCACATAACCCTTTCATCTTTCACCTATGTGTCTCGCGCCCATGGCTACGCGCCAGTACGTCATGATTAGACTTGTAAGAGCGCTTTCACTCGATGGGCAAACACAACCAGGGGCAAACGCAAACGCGCCTTTTCTCGGTGCACTTTCACCAATAATAAACGAGCTAATTATCACACTTGCCAATCTAATAATCGACCTGTACTCTATACGCATAAGTTTCCACAGACACCCCATAAGAAATTCGGACTCCCATAGTTGTCTCTGGGGTCACCTCGGGTATCGACTCAAGGATTCAATGTTCCATTTTGCAATTTGTGCTTAGATTTGCGGCAGGCGCGTGGGTTCGAAAATGCACTTTTGCGTAAGTTTTGTCTTCTTCTTTTTTGGGGGCTCTTTCTTGGACATGCGTACAAGTGGTATTCACAGCAATAACGTGGCGGCTATCGGATATAGTGCTTGCACAAATCAAACGTATCTACGCTGCGCGTCAATGCTATATCGTACAATGTGGTCGTCATATAACTCGTATCCATTCCATTCCAGCCCAGGGTATTCGTTCCTTGTAGTTGATCATGATGCGTCTTCCAGCATATACACCTCCATCGTTCGCCGCCGCCAAAGCCCGGACAGCCCGACATGTCTAACTCTTGCCCTTCTCGACCGCCCAACACGCAACCCTACAAGAAGTACTCTCCACGGCCGCCCCTACCAGCGGGAACAGCTCTTCGATGATCTGGCACTGCCGAGAAGATTTGGAATTCTGGTTTGAGGTCTTCCCCGAGGTTCATGATGGATGCGACATTCCCGCAGCGGTAGCAATAGTTGGGAGCTGACCAGACAGTGACGACATCCTTGTCTTTGAAGTGGTACTTGTAGCCTTCGTTGACGAGCTGATGGGCGCGTGCGATGAGTTGCAGGCCGTTGACGTGGTTGAACTATTTAATCGTCAATGTTATGGAAACCGACTTCACCACAAAGTCGACATACCTCTGACGAGACTTTATCACCAAACAGCCATCCTGCGCCTCTGGGCGAAACAGCCCAAGTGTCGACATCTTCAGGGTCACTCCATACAAGGTCGCAGAATGCGCCTTCGTGTGGGATCTCTTGAGCTCGAGCAACTACGCGAATCTGATCAAGTGTCCGGATCTCGGGACTTAGCCCGCCGTGCACGCAGAGTACTTTGCCATCCACGATAGCTGCTAGAGCGAGGAAATCGAAAACCTGACAGCAGGCTTTCCATACTGATGCATTCCCATACTTGGTCTGGCACTCCTCATAGAAGCCGTATACTTGGGTAATCTGTCTCGATTCGTGGTTCCCGCGCACAAGTGTGACCCGGTCGGGGAATCTGGATATGTCAACTTTGAGGTCCTCTATCAATAACGGGCTGACTTACTTGGCTTTCAGACACATGAGCAGGGTGAAGGTTTCCAAGCTGAAGTACCCTCGATCTACAAAATCACCCAAGAATATAAAGTTCTGCTGGCCATTTCCCACAACTGTGTTCCTCGTGGACCCTGCATCCGAGGTTGATCCTGTGCTTCTCCTGTCGTGCACACTTCTGCTCCGCCCTCGCTCCTCCTCTTCCCCGTCCTCATCGTCGTCACCGTCACCCCCTGGTGGACTCGTAGGGCCAGTATAGTGGGGATCCCGTTGAAATCTCCGCTTCATCTTGCGCTTGACCCTTGGGTCTGTTATCGCGGTTGGAGGCTCGAGGTCAGCCGGGTTGATTGTACTTGGTAATGTGACCGGTGGAGATAGTGGTGCAGTTGGGGCGTCGTTGGGCATGCCACCGGCCACACGGAACAGCTCGAGTAGGTCGTAGAACTGGCCGTGGATATCACCGCATACGGTGACGGGGGTCCGGACAGGCTGAATGTTCGATTCTTCCATGAGACACTCCTTAACAATCTCACACAGTCGCTTCATGTCAGCCTCTGGCAGGTACTTGCACGTCTTCGCCTGCTCGAGCCATTCGTCGGGTCCTGCACCCTTGGACAGTCGGGCGGGACCCGGCTGTGGGACGTCACTCTCCTTTGGAGCCATTATAAAACCTCGCTAGCAGTGCGTGCAGGAAGGAGCGATGCTGGGAGGTGGTTGTTTACTGCTTTGAAAGCAGCAATGGCGGTACAAAGAGGCGCGGTCGTGTGACGGTGGGGTTGCTGGGGCGTGACGTAGCGGCGCTGTGCGGTATCATGGGTCGGGGGGCGTGGGTGAGGGTGAAGCGTGCGGGCAGTGAGCGTCTTATGGCGGCTCGAGCAATCTAGCAGCTCATATGCACGGTGAGGTGGAGCTGTGCGAGTTGATGGCGGGAGGTCGAAGGCGGCGGTGGCTGTCAGTGGCTGTCTTGTCGGCGCTTGCATGACTAAATGCCGGCAGGGCTAAGCTATCGTCCACGGTTCTTTCTAACTGTGCCATTGCGCGCCCCGCGTCACTGCTCAGCAGTCTTACTTCACCTTCCCACCAGATATTGGACTGCAGTCGCCTAGATTGGACGTCGCTTCCCCACCAGGCAGACGCTCCCGTTCCCAATGTTCGCCTCTAGACACCGCCGGCTGCTCCTCAATCGCTCACTCTTACACTCTGCCCGCTGCTGCAGGACCCTCCCTCGATAAAGTCGGTCTGCTTGCTGGACCTTAGCCATCGGCACAGCGTCACTGGTTGCGAAATCCGCATTTCAGGCTACCGATCGGGAATTGCCCTGCATATGATTGCTTCCTGGACCTTCCCACAACAACACTGTCTTTGATCACTCGAACACCCACACCGCAAACCACACTCTCGACATGTCTCCGCAAGCTGGCGTCAACGGCGTCAACGGCGTCCTGCCTGTGGCGGTGCTCCAAAAGAACACACCAGCACAGTCTCAGCCACCCCGTGGTCCCAAAGCTGCCGCGCCGCGCCTGAAGCTCGTCTGCCGCCGATTGCCCCCGGGACTCACCAAGGCCGAGTTCGAGACCATACTTGGCGACGAGTGGAAAACAGGTGCCGGCAAGGTGGACTGGATGAATTGGAGGAAGGGCAAAATTTCCAAGGAGTATGTCTGCACGCTCTGCATAGGACACGTCCTCTAATTATGAGCAGTGCCGCCAAACCTTCTAAGCCAGCCAGGGCGTACATCCACGCCACTAAGCCTGAGCACGTTGCCCCCCTCGGCGACAAGGTCCGCGAGTCTACGTTCCACGATGCTGCGAAGTCATGGCAGGATAGTGCCCTGGTCGGCCCACCCACCCTCGAATACGCACCATACCCGAAGATGCCAGGCGGTCGTCGTAGGAATGACAACCGACAAGGCACGATCGACCAGGACCAGGAGTTTAAGGACTTCCTGGAGAGCTTGACCAATCCCATCACCAAGGCGGCCGCGCCCGAAGATGCGCAGAAGCAAGAGAAGGTCAAGACAACTCCTCTTATCGAGGCTCTGCGCGAGAAGAAGGCAAACAAGGACAAGCCGAACAGCAAGGCCAATCGGCAAGCTCGTGGAGAAGGCAAGGACGATGCTACAGACAAGAAGCTATCAGGTAAACTAGGCAAGGAAAATGCTCTAAGTGCTGGGGATAAGAATCGTCGCATAAGCAAAGCTGACAAGGCTGCCAAAGACGCTGTCAAGATTCTCAACCAGGAGGCTGCATCATCCAAGGACGCTAGTGCGAGCGCAGAAAAGGCTTCTGCCAGTCCAGCTCCCGAGCGCAAGCGTGGCAACGTGGCTGGCGTAAAGTCATTGCTTCAGCGCGACCTCGGTCTTGCAACACCTGCTAATCGCCGACGCGGAACCAAGCGCGAAGTTGCTTCTGCGGCTTCAGATGCAAATATCAAGGACAGCACGACCACAGCACCAAAGCCAAAGGAGGCTCCTGCTTCCGTGGCTGGGCTGTCGAGCGAGAAGGCCACAATGCAGGCACAGAGAAAGGAACGCCCTACTAGGGCCGAACGACGCGCATTCAAGGCTTCTTTGACGGACAAGTCCAACGACAAGACGCCTGCGAGCGATGTCAAGGCACCAGCTTCAACTAAGGGTGTGGTGACTCCTGCACCTCAGATTCTCAAGAAACCTACGCCTAGTCAGACCGCTGCCGCGCCTAAGGGACCAGCAGCTGCCCGACCTCCTCCAACGGAACCTGCTGCTGCGCGCAACCTTGGTTCACCTGCGCAGACACCAGCGAAGCCTGTTGTTGCGCCTGCTCCACAAGTCGCACCCGCCAATCCCATTCCATCTCCCTCGAGCAAGCAAGCTTTCCTGAAGCATGCTAATCCTTCGCAGGGCATCACAGAGCCACTCATCGAAGGGACTCTGAAGGCCTTTGGGGGCATCGAGAAGGTTGAGATCGACAAGCGCAAGGGCTTTGCATATGTCGACTTCGCGGAGCCAGAAGGTCTCCAAAAGGCCATGGCTGCCAGTCCTATCAAAATCGCCCAGGGTGCCGTACAGGTACTCGAACGTAAAGAGAAGGTTGCAAGGGCGCCGATCAACCCGCGCTTCAACGGTCCTCCTCCCACTGGTCCTGCCCGCGGTGGTCGCGGCGGCTTTATGCCACGAGGAGGACGTGGCCGTGGCGGAGCCAGAGGAGGTGGCCATGTTGTTGCGAGCTCGACTCCTGCATCTAATGAAGCTGCGCCCGCCGCAACACCTACTCCCCCGCCGGCTGTGGCACCACCGGCTCCTGCGTCTGTTCCCAGTGCTGATGCTGCTACATGAGGATGCCGGACTTTGACCTGGAGTCGCTTTCAATGGCAAACATGAACTCACCGCGAACTCTATCTGGGCGCTTGGACCAGTCCGACCAGTGCTACCGTCATCAGTAGTCCTCACATTGCATACGGCGATATCAGTAAGCTCCAGTTGATACGACTGCGCAGCAGAGATGAAATTCTCCGATCAGAAGCGATCGACGCAAGTACATGAATAGCGAGCGAGCGATTGCGAATTTGAGAGACGAGGAAGAATTGCGAACTCGCCACAGTATCATGCATGTATGTATGCTACAAGACATGGTAGTGGACATGGTCACGAAGAAGAGGAGGTTGTAGTAAGACAGCACGACAGAAGATTTGCTCAGATAGAGCATAGTCGATCAGATGAAGACATCTTCAGACAGTTTTTGCGTCGTGTCGCGTGCCATTCCAACCGCGTGAGATTGTATCGCCATTGATTCGTTTCATTCGTATCGACCATGTCGTGTCAGCTCCACACCCTACACATACTCCCTATCCGCACAGCTCTGTATCATACCCACATTCGTCGCCTCATACTCCTTGAGCTCTACCTTGCCATCTCTCTCGATGGTATTCGCCTGCACAAACACCTTCCTCGGCGTCTTCTTCTTGAGCACCGCAGGCCTAACCTTGTTCTCGTAAAACGGCTCCACATCTGTAATCTCATCATACATGCGCTTCGCCCTATCATAATCCGCCGTCGCCTTGTAAATATGCAGTTTCTGCAGATAATCGTCCACCGCTGGGCGGCCCAGATCCAGAATCCTCTCGCGCTCGAGCCGGATCGTGAGGTCTGACAGGTCATCCTTTTCCCATTCAAGCTGGCAAAACTCGACGCCCGCGTTCAGGAATGTGCGCAGAATCGAGAAACGAGCTTGCATATGTGCCTGGCCCCATTTTCTGCTCTTTGGATCCCAGAATTCGAGCGCTGCGATCCCGGCCCGTGCCATTTGCAAGTATGCGGTGTACAGCACGTCCCCCGCCTCGCTGTGCATGTCGACGTTGCCGTCGCCGAAGCCGAACAGCGCGAGGATGGGAAATTCGCAGGATAGCGCCATGGCGACGCATTCGGCGCGGCATTCTTCGTAGGATGCGGCAATGGGGCCGAATACTGAGCCCCAGGTTTGGCCGGGCTTGTACCATGTTTTGATTTCCTGGCCGGACAATGGGGAGATGGGTTTGTGCTCGAAATCGAAGTTGTATTTTCCTGTTGAGGTTTCCTGAAGGAGTTTGCCGCACCCGTGGCCGAGCAGTTCGTGCAAGCCGACTTGGACTTCGAAGGCGTGGTCGCGGTATTTTTGGTAAGTTGCTAGGTCTGAGTCTTTGATGAAGGGGATTTGCTCGTTTGGTGCTTTGGCGGAGAGGATGTTGCCCAGGGAGACGTTTTTGAAGCCAAAGTTTTGCCGAATGTCGTCGTAGTTGGGGATGTTGATGCCTGCTGGTATGCCACTGCCGGCGAAGGTGAGGACTTCGAGGGAGGTGAAGTCTGGGCTGAGGAACTTGTCCTTCTCAAAGGCCTTATCCCACGGCAAGAGAGGAATATATTGTGGTGCGGTCTCGACGAGTTTGCCGAATGCTTTTGTGCGCTCCTTGTTGACCATGGCCACGAATCCCTCCCATTCGCCACGGATGCCGTGAGGGTCGCGGTATGTCTCAATGAAGCCAATATCTGACTCGACTTGTGGTCCCTTGTCCAGCACCCAGGCTTTCTGACTGCGCTTGAATGCTTCCAACGAGCCAGATCTGAAACTCTTCGAGTACTCGTCCATCATTTCTCGCTCGTTGTCGTTCGCCGCATATTTCTTCGCCTCGTCGATGTGGTGGGCAATCGTCTCCATCTCTTTTGAGTAGTCTCCAAACACCAGCTTGACCTTCTTGCCTTCCCAGACCGTCCATTCGCTCTCGTTGAGGTCGCGCTCTTCTGCAGAGGGCGTGCTCGTAGCTGAAGCAATGAGTACCTCATAACCATCGCTCGTCTTCCGGATTCTGGTGTTCTCTGGCAACAGTCCTTTGCCCTCCAGAAAGTCGCTCACGCCAGTAATCTCCTCTTTGCTGACGTCAGGGCTGTCGGGGTAGTATGTCGACACATGTCCTTGGCTCGGATATCCCAGATGTAGCTTTCCGACATCATCACCAGCGTATATCGCATCCTTGAACTTCTCGTATAGTCCCAATGTCTCCTTCGACACGGTAGCCAGTGCCTTCAATTGGCGAGGCTCGAGGCGCGGTACGAACTTGGAATCACCGAACGACTTGTAGTTGCCCAGATTGCCGAGGAACTGCGCGGAATAACTGAGGTATGCATCGATCTCTGCCTGTGAGAGACCCGCTTCTTTTGCGATGGCCGAGTAGTCGCCTTTAGCATGTTTGTGGAGGGCGACAATGAAGTCGTAGATGTGCTCAGACTCGACCGAGACTTGGCGGAGAACTATACGAGTACCGGCAAAACAAGCTCTAGTAACTATCAGCAGTGGGCTCCCTCATATGCGTCACAACCGTACACTGAGATGTGGTGGGCATAGAGCTTCTCTTGGTCCGTCAGCGCCTCAAAGTGAGGCTTGATGGCGAGTGGGACGACTGAAGGCGGGCTGTCAGCCAAATAGTGCTTGAGCGTGTCAGAGTCTATACTGGCAGTCATTGTGATTGCGATTGATTGTGTCTGTATGTGTTGAAGTCCTCGAGCTGTTACCTGGAGCTCAGCTATGGTGAGGGTACGTCGTGCATTAGTGCGGGGAATTGCCCCACCAACGCGGTCGAGTCGCGTCCACGTCTTCCGCGATTCTAACAATCGCGGAGCAATTATGGACACACTTCCCAACGAAGTCCTCGTCCTCATATTGGAGTCTACTCATTCGAGCTCGGTTTAGTCACCCGTAGCCCTCGCCGGTTGCTGTCTGGTGAACCAGACTGGAGACAGCTGCGAGCCTGGAGCTATACATCCCTGAATCGTATATCAACCAGAGCTTCCTGATCAAGGAGTCAAGTCTCAAATCTCACATACCCTGGCGACTCAGTTGTGACACATCGGTCATGGAAACTTAACATAGCTCATGAACATAAAAACATGCACATTCGCGACAGAACTACTACCGCAACTCAGGCTGCAACTCATACCCATCTTTCCCCTTTGCCGTCGGCGCCGCCATCTTCCTCTTCCTCCAAAACCACCACGCAACCGCCGCAAGCAGCGCCACACCCAGCAGCACACCAATAACAATACCCGCAATCGCACCTCCAGACAATCCCTCATCGCCCTCATCCCCACTACCCACATGCACAATCTCCGGCGTCCCAACCTGCGCCACATTATCAATCTTGCACACAGTCTGACACCCGCCTCCGCGCTTCTCCAGCTCAATACCACGCTTGCTATCCGATTTGGCGCCTATGTACTTCCCAGACGTATTGAACGTCATTTCAATCCACTGGATCTGGAACTCTGCCTGTCCGCCGACGGTCATATTGCCCGACCACTCGCCGCCGTCGCCCCACATGTTCAGGACCAGGAAACTCGGTTTGCGCGGGACGCTGTACGTGTTTGCCGCGACTTGCTTGTTGTCCAGGTACCAGTAGCTGTTCTTGGGAAGCCAGTCGATGCGGTGAGTCTGCCACTCGTCCCATGCTGGCAGGCCTGTGGGCCCCGTTGAGGCTTGCGTGATTTCGTTGCCTTGCTTGTCTACGGACGGCTGGTTCGTGTACCGGATCTGGTCTGTGGGATCGCGCGTTAGGATCTCGACGTCGGATTCGTTATTGTCGTCGAAGAAGGTGAAGAAGCCTGCTACGGCGCCGGCGTCGCCTGTTACACGGCCATACATGCGCATGGAAACATGCATGAGGTTCTTTTGCTGGTTTTCGATTTCGCCGGCAGTTTGGTGGTCGTCGAGACGGCTGGAGCGCAGGGAGAGGAAGGAAGTGTCGTTTTCTTGGCCGATATAGATGTTGGCGAATGAATTTGACATTGGGACTGGGAAGTCGTCGGTTGCGGGTTTACTCCAGTTTTGTATTCCCCAATCGAACTGCCAGTCGTCGCTGTTGAATATTGTGGGTTGCCATGTTGACAATGTGGATGCATTTTGTGTATTGTTAATTAGTGGTGGTGTGTCGTTAAGACCACCGGCGAGGTTGCGGAAGTCGTAAAAGCGGTAGTATTGGAAGTACTCGGGAGTTGTGGATTCCTTGCCGGAGGAGACAACATAGCAACTACAATTTGCGCTGTTGTCTTTTGGTAGTTCCGACTGTGTGGATGTGTAGACGCCGTCCTGCGCAAGGGTGGGTGTCAGGAGAGCTGCGAGGGGCAGGAGCAGAGCGCCCAGCGGTGGGAGGTATGACATCTTTCGTAGAAACACTTCTCGTATGGGGTATCGATGGGAAATTAAACAATTATGTTAAAGAGATACGAGTGTAGAATGATCGACAACAAGGTATTATATGGAAGCGACTGTCACCTTTGTAAGGCCGTGAAGGATGGGACAAAGAAAGCTTGGTGTGAAGACTGAAACTCGAATCGGGACTTTCTGGGGCTCAGTCAGCTCATATAACCCACTGGAAATTCAGCGCACCACTATTCGCGCGGAAAATGCCTAGCTCGTCCTCAGATGCGCTGGTGATGTGTTTCACATCATGGGCATACAGGGCTCGTGTTTTTTTGCTGCTCAGCCACAGCTGGATCCAGACTTCGTAGGGCCAGAGACGCAGATCGACCCCCTGGCTTAGCCGCTTTAGAGCGGGGAACAAGCCACTGATCGGAACCGACGGCGTATCGCCAAGGAGTCATGGTATAGAATTAGATGTTTTGGCGGCGCTTTCTGAGCAAATTGGTCACAAGCTCTGTTGATTCGAGACTGTAGCTTGGGAAATACGAGGGACTGGCGTGTGGCATCAGGCGGAGAAAGTTTTGCCAAGCGCAAGGTGAGTTTTCTGGAGATACAGGGGTGCTTCACCAGCCACTGGAACAAGCGCGGGCCGAAGCACGCTAACGACGCACGGGGACGAAAATAGCATTATCGATTCCATGGATTGCGCACTAGTGACAATTGCTTTCGAAATGGCGACGCGTCATAATTCAGGAGCATGCTGAAAGAGATGGCGAGGCGAAAACGAAGTTGGACTTCGGCGTTCATGCTTATTGCGGTTGAGAGAGTAAGAACTTTCCTCAAAGGGCCTCATGACTGAGACCTTAAACTCACGATCCGCGACGTCATTGAAGCTTTGATACCCCAGAAAAACCACCAAGGACGATCTCTCTTGGCAATACTCGAAATATGTGCTCATCCAGCACGCCATGCGATGGTGAATTTTCGCGAACGGGGCGAAAGGAGAAGGAGGCCTGCAGTAACGACCATGGCATTTATGCAAGCCGCGACGTGACCGCTGTGCGACAAGCTCATCACCATGTACAAAAGTCGGGCGACGTTACATAGACAGCATCCTCGACCATCAAGATCTTACCACGGTTGCGTTTGATGTTACTGTCGAGACGTCCACTTGAACGCTCCAGCAACTGCAAGGAAATGGGAGGAGCCTAACACCAGACTAGTGCCGCAACATCGAAGCTTCACGTGATATATGGCGAACAACCAAGATACAGTCAGTATGCGTATCATTAGTCCTGCCCATATCAATGTTAACACAACTCGAGCAAGATCTGACTGTCATAGGACTCCCATGCGTGTTCACAACCCTGTGTACCACTTGCTTGCTTGATTGGCGTTCTGGTATTCATCGAGGCTGCGAAGAGAAGGAACCTCGGAAATGCACGATCAAGAGAGTCATTCAGTTGAAATGCCTCTTGAGATGTCGCCATACGAGGGGTCCGACTCATGGAAGAAAGCTGAAGCTCTATGATATGAAAAGGACTGGAGATGTGATGTGAAACACGTCTGCTGTCGGCAGAACCGATTTTCTTAATGTAAACACCCAAATGGAGGTGCGCAAGGATCGATGAACTCCTAACGTGGCCTATGTGATCGTCCTCTCACCTTTACGTAGAAGATCTTCATTCTGGCGCTATGGTAGCTTGGACCTTCTGTTATAAACCACCTGGCTGAGGAATTCTCGCTAGAACAGCGGGAACACAGATGAAGGTGAATCCACCACAGCGCGAGCGTGGTGCAAGGACCCACTGCGCCACGTGAAAACTTCGTTTGCGCACCTATCTTGATCCCTTTGGGCCTCCGATGTCCTCTCTCTCGCTCTTTCGACTCACTGTTGACCCAGTTTGAAGCTCGACGCCGCCCGAAAATAGACCGTGTCGCCAAGATCTGCTCGTATCCACTTCTCATTCGCAGAACGCTCTCAGAATTTTCGGCCAACACTGTTAAGTATGGAATCGCTACCCACTGAACTTGACGAGAACATTATTCACCGTCTTGACAGGCGCGCTCTAGACGCATTGTCCAGGACCTCGAAGTACTATCGCGCGACGAACGAGCCATTTCTGTACAGGAATCTAGATTTTGGCTGTAATCAACCGGTCAGCACTGCACTGCTATTCTTCACCATGCTCGACCGCTGAGAGCTTGCTCAACACATCCGCTCTTGCACCTTATGGGATTCGCAGGCCAAGGCTGAAACACCCCGGAACTATGAGGAGTTCAATTCGACAATCTGGAGTCGACTTGTCGACATCAAAAATCTTGGCTGAGCTTCTCCCCTGCTGGACGAATCGAAGTCGCAGTACACTGGCTTGGCACCATCTTGGAGGATGTACTTAGCTACGATGGGCCGTTGTCCCTGATCCTCAGCCGTGCCTCCAACATCGAGCAAGTCAAATTAAACTTCATCCCGCATATACTCGCGAAAGTTATTGAGACTACGGGACCGATCAACAAGGTTAACGAAGATGTTCAGTGTAATGCGACAACCCGAATGGGTAGAGCCTCCCAGGGAGAGAATCACGAAGCTTTCTCCATAGAGTAGCCTTTTAACGAGATACAAGATGGCGATAGTAGACCAAGTCAGGTTGTAGGCAAGACAAGTGGGAAACGCTTCTTCGATTAGTTCAAAACTTTGTGTCTTACCGGAAACAAACCAATAGTTCCAGTCTTGCCATCATTGACGTCACTGCTAATATGTTGCTCTCGACCTGTCAGATATATCAAGACTTTGCTATAATTCTGGCACGTTGAGACCGGATTGGTACCGCGGCTCAGCTCGCTCGAGATCAACAGGGCGAACTTACATCTCCCCGCATTTGAACAATTACTTCGCTCCTCTCCATATCTTCGTGGTCTCCAGCACCTGGAGGTGCGGCAGTTAGGTTGGACGCAGAGCTCTGGCTCATGGGATGACCACGACTTTGCGAGTCTGAGTCAAAAAATGGCCAAGAACCTTCCAGAACTGCAAGAACTTGTGTGGTCGAAGAATAGATTGGGCTCAAACAAACTGGGGCTAAAGCCGTTCGGCAGCTTCAGAGGCTTGTCGAAACTGAGGAAACTTGCCGTAGATCTCGAGCTCATCACGCCCACGCTTGACACCCCCGATGACCACCCTGGCGACTCAGCCCATCTCTTGGAGCCTCAGACCTATTTCCCGGACAGTTCGGAACTCCTCAACATTACTGATGTTGATGATTACAACCTGATATTTCTCTGCGGTCATCAATCACACGCAGCACAAATAGTAGAGCAGCAGGCTGCCGGGGAATTTTTCAGCAACTTTTGCAGAGCTCCATGTCTGAAGGATCTCGAACTATCGCTAAAGATGAACTTCGCTAAAGACGAGCACATCAGCGGTTTCGTCGGTACTAAGGAACTAAAGCCACTATCCATACGGGCATTCCTCCCTATGGTCATCGATGCTCTATACTCAATAGGTACCGAGATGCGAGTCTGGCGTCACGACGGCGAATTCGTGGGGAAGTTGATGTATGCTCCAGGGTTTGCAGCACCGATGCCACATTGGGGAGATGTGGACAAGGCTTTCTGGATGCATAAGGATTGGGGGTGAGAAACAAGGCAAGGGGCCGAACACTCACCTACACTAAACCTCAATGCATCAGACCTCACTAAGGACATCGAACAGAGGATTTGTGGAGATAGCCATATATGACAGATCCGAATTAGATCAGCATATCTTCCGGACCTCCTGGTGCGGTTGGGATGACCAATTGCCCCCTACACCAGCCTAATCGACTCGGTAACACTTAGGTGGGACTGAGGTCATACCGGCTGGGGTGGACCAATTAGTTTTAGTTCTAATCAAAGTTTCGCCACAACTCTAGTCTTCATATCGTCGTCCGTCCTCAGCCTTACGTTTGGCAACGCTCTAGACCTCTTCGCGCCCTCCAACAACACGTTTGCCGGCATCTCATCACCCACAACCCTCCACTTCCAAGCTTTAATCGCTGGTCTCTCCATCCCAAAATCCTCCAGCACGTCGACAACCCAGTTTCCAATATTTGGCAGATACTTGAATGCATGTCCACTGCCACCAGTAGCTACGAACGATCCCTCCCTTCCAGGTACATGGTCGATGATGAAGTGATTGTCGAACGTGTCGGTGTACCAGCACACTCGCGTAAGAGCAATGTCGATGCTCTCTTCACCCAGCTCCGGGAGATACTCGTCCGTGAAGCACTTCAATACTTTCATCGCTTGGCTAGGGATCTGCTTCAGCTGTTCTTGCTCCGTCCATCGCGTCACGGGAACACTTCTTTCCTTGCCATCTTCTTGCTTTTGCGGATTGGTGTACTTGGTGCCCCGGTACCCGAGTTTCATATACCCGTCTTCATCGCGAGGGAAGCCGTAGAGACCGCCTTCGGCACCGTCTCGCACTCGCCATAACCATGTTGGAAAATTCTCGGGTGATGTGCGATCCCATAATGAGGATATGCGCGGGATCTTGTACGTTATTACGGAGCCGCGGTTGCTTCACAGAGGCCATCGAGTTGGGGCAGGAGGGCGGGCGTCCAGCCTCCGCAGGCCATGATCGTGAGATCTGCTTGGTGCTGTTTGCCATCTTTCGTTACGATGCCTGCTATCCGTCCATCTGGAGATGTGATGAACGAAGCGAAAGCCCCAGCAGAAGGCTCGAGAACGAAGTAGGCACCTGCTTTCCTGGCTTTGTGGAGTGCAAAACGACATGCTTTGTCGGCGACTGCCATGCCGCCTGTGTAATCGAGCACCCCAACGTTGTGTTTCCCTCTTCGTTTCCGCTGAAATGGGTCCATAGCAAAACCAAGACCTATGCTCTCGGCAATCTGATTGTGCTTTCGATCGGTAGTGATAAGTTGGGTGTCTTTGTGCCCACACTCCTCCATGCTCTTGATAGTCGCTAACTCGATTGGCGGAATGGTGTCACCATCCGTCATACTGAGACTGCCACAGGTATGGAATACTTTGTCATGCTTCGTCATTCCCGGCGGTAAATCAATACCGCTCGCGAGCTCATCATTCCACGCTTTCCAGCCGTCGATCGCTTCGAAGGTCATTTCTCGATATTCGACCTGGCTGCCGTAGGCTGAGCGCACGATCTTGTTCATATCCGCAGAGGCTGCATCTGCTCCATTCAAGTATTAATATAACGATATATCGTAAGCCTGTTTGTCAAAAACGGGGACATCTTTATATCTGCGGTACTTGAGGTGTAGCGCTGTTGAGAGACCGAAGATGCCCGCTCAAACAATGATGATGCGCGAATCTTTGGTCAATGAAGCCATCGTGTTGCGACAATTAGTCAAAGAGACAAATGAAGTTTCGTGTGAACAAACGCTCGATGCGAGCGACAATGCCCTGTTTAATACGGTGTAACTTCAGCATGCCGATGACGCGGGCTTCACGTGAAGTTGGCTATTCGCAGCCGATCCTCGCTCCATGAACCCAGTCTCAGGAGGCGACTGATAACGGTACTGTAAGAGCATTGGAGTTTCTCGAGTGCATTCGATGGGCTCGAGACTGGGTCGGCAGATGTGAGATATCAGCTGGACAGGCGAGAAAGTGGGGCTCGGTTTCCCTCAGTAGTTCACCCCCAGATAGGCCGCGAACTACACCAAAATCAAACCCTGCCAATCAGTCGCCCGCCACAGAGGGAGATACTGATAAAAAATCATGACGAATAGGTCCAAGCACGCGACAGCGGATATATACATGATCCCTCGAAGTTGACTGCAAGCTGCAGATCTTCCCTCAAGCATCGTCGAGGGAATTACCTAGATACGACAATATGGGCATACTATCCAACTCGACTGTCGCCGATTATGGTCGTACTATCAAGGCCTCGCCGCGCGAGCTCATCTTTAATCGTAAATTGCGGTCTCGGCGGCATTGTACGCCATGAGCGGTATTCCCATCAGTAAGCGAACCCATTGATTGTGAACGACGCATTTGCTGACATGCTCTGTAGCTTAGGATCAAGGCTCTTCTTCCATCGTTCCCTCCCTTCCTGGCTTCCAAAAAGCGTTCGGCATTACCTCAGGTGCCAACCCGTCACAGATCTCGAACTTGATCTCCTTCGTGTACTTAACCGCTGGCATTGGGGCCGGCATCTCCTATTTCATCAATGATCGTATCGGCCGTCTCTGGAGCTTACGACTGTACATGTGTATCTGGATCATTGGACAGCTGATTGCTACATTCTCAAACGGCCATTTGGGGGCACTCTACACGGCGCGCTTCGTGTCTGGCTTGGGCATCGGACCGCTAACTGCGACAGGCCCGATGTCCATTGTCGAGATTGCACCTTATGAAATCCGTGGACTGCTCGCCACGTGGTTCAGCGTCGTCATGCTGCTCAGTCTGACAGTCAGCTGTTTCGTGGTCTACGCAAGCTTCCTGCACATCGCCGCGGGCCACCTGCAGTACCAGGTCGTGTGGTTCGTACCTTGCATCATCATTGCGGTCATCATCACACTCAGCTTCTTCTGTGTGTATGAGTCACCTCGTTGGCTCATGCTCGTTGGCCGCGAAGACGAGGCCGCGAAGACGAGGCCGCGAAGACTCTGGTTGCTCTACGTGGGCTGCCGATCGATCACCCAAGGGTGGCAAGTGAATTCAACGAGATCAAGACCCAGATCGAGGGAGAGCGCGCGAAGTATGGTGGCAGTCACGGCGGGCTGAAGTCCGCCCTCAAAAAACATTAGTTGTCAGGTCTAACCTCCGCCGCGTTGTGCAAGCTTGTCTCTCCTACGCTTTGGCCCAACTGTCCGGCGCCAACTCCGTTACATCTTATCTTGTCCCAATTCTAATCATGATTGGGGCTGGTGGAACAACAGACAGGAACATATTCCTCACGGGCATGTACTCAATGGCCAAGTTTTTCTACACGCTAATGGCATCGTTCTTCTTCATCGATGCGTTCGGGCAAAGGAAGTCGCTCTTTCTGGGCATCATTGTTCAGATGATCTCGGATATCTATATCGGTGTCTTCCTGAAGTACAAGCAGGCTGGTGCAGTAGCTCCAGGATCGAGTGAGGGCGCCATCGCAGTCATCTACATCCACGGCTTTGGTTATGCTATTGGTAAGTGCCCTGGCGAAGTTGCGTTGCGGCGACATTTGCTGCTAACCCATTGAAGGTCTTCTTGTCCTACCCTACGTCTTTAGTGCTGAGCTCTGGCCCAACAACATCCGCTCTTTCGGCTCGACGCTCTCACAAACCTTCCATTGGCTCTTTTATTTCGGCGTTGATAAGGGCACGCCAGGCATGTTGAAGAGCATGGACAACTGGGGTACCTTCTTGTTCTTCGCAGGTTGGTGTTTCTTGTCTCTAATATACGTCTTCGTAGCCGTCCCTGAGACGGCGGGTTTGAGCTTGGAGCAGCTTGACGAACTTTTCGAGGGGCCTTTCTGGCAGATGAACGGCAAGGCGAGGAGAGCTAGGCATGCGGTCAATGTCATTGAAAGTGCTGAGAGTGAAGATATCAGTGTTAAGGATGTTGAGATTGAGAAGAAAGCTAAAGACGGTGGAGCATGAAGGCTTGCCGGTTAAAGGTCGGGGACTGGAATGCGAAAGAGTATTGGTAAATCGTTTTTAGTAGTCTGGGTATTAGCCAAAAAATCTCATGCCGAATTTCGACGTGCTCATAGTCTCTTGCTAGTAGTATGCCACACGAGTGTGTACCGTTGTTTTCTGGGATCTTGATCTCAAGAGATACTTTGACGTCAAATAGATCTCGAGACTACATAGGTACGAATGTATCGCTGTTAGAAGTGCTTGGCATGCTCTGGGCTGCGTCTTCCCCCTCAAAAAGCATGCAATACGATGTCGTGACTCTTCTCAGAACTGCTGACAGGCTTCAAGTCATTTGTCATCAGGCACCAAAGCTAGCCTATGTACTCAAAAAAATCCGAAAGGTTCACCTAACTACTTGATCCACATTGACCGGCGAATTCGCCTTGCCTGTTTGAAAGAAGCTTCGTACGTTCTCAAAGCACTCCCGCTCCGCCTTCTGGAACGCGATATCCGTCAGCCCACCCAGATGCGGCTGTAATACGACATTCTCCTGCTCAAAGAACCACGGATCTACATTCGGCTCGTTGCAAAGTACGTCTAGCCCAGCTCGTGCGACTTTGCCCGACTTCAGTGCCTCTTTCAGCGCGGCTTCATCAACGATTGCGCCACGTGCGGTGTTTATGAAGAAAGCGTCATCTCTCATGGTGGCGAATTCGGATGTGGAAATGAGGTTTGTTGTCTTTGCGTTCAGAGGACAATTCATTGAGACGATGTCTGAGTTTGAGAGGAGTTCGTGCAGGGAGGAGCAATACGTCGCGTTGTATTTGGTTTCATCCTCTTTGGGTAGCTGTCGTCGGTTGTAGTACTTGATCTTCAAGTTGAATACTGCCGCTTTCTTTGCGAGGTACTACTCGCATCTCAATTAGTGATCCACAAACATGTTGGGAAGGTGATGTCGTTACTTTTCCAATTGCACCCATGCCCACAATCCCCAAAGTCAATCCCGCCGGATCTCTTGCAGGTACAAGCCCCGCTGCGCTTTTCCACTTGCCAGCCTTGACGCTCTTCTCCGCGTTTGATGTGTTCCTCAAAGTCGCGAGTGTCAGGAACATAGCCATATCAGCCGTAGCTTCCGCCACAGCATCAATACTATTGCAGAAGATGATCCCATTCTTACTCATCCAGTCAATGTCGAACTCATTGTATCCAGCAGAAGCCGATGTGACAATTTGACACGACGGCACGAGGGGACCAAAGAAGTCGAAAGGCTCGTAAGGCGGCGTGCCCATGCGGATTATGAAGGCATCGATAGGGCCATTCCGTTCTACAAGCTTGGGAAGCTTTGAAGTGGCTTGTTCACGATCGTTCGCATCCAGCACCTCGAATTCGAAGTCTCTGGAAAAATCATCGAGGTACTCTTTGCCTGCGTACTTGGGTGTTCCAAGGCACACAACGTGCGGCTTTCGCTCAGGCATCGATCCCATGCTGTATTCGCGTTGGTTCGAAACTCGTGGGCAGTATTTGGGTGCCGCAGAGAGACGCACGTGATGGAGGATTCGGGGATGGAACAAGCAAGGGAATCAAGGCAGCACGAGAGCTGGGCTCCGACCAGCTGCGAAAACTACTTACCAAGCTTTCTTCTATCTCCGGACAAGAATCGCAGCACGCGGTATACAAAGCGATGGCAAGTTTGGTTCCGAAGTCGCGTTGGGCTTGTTCCGAGATATGGAAAGTGGGGCTCAGCATGCATGCAGGGTTGATCAGCAGTATCTCGGATTCCTCCGAGCTGCAGGAGAGCAGGATATGGCGGCACAAGACTCAGTCATATCAATTTCCAAGAAGCATGGCGCCTTCTTTCTGGCCCAAGGTAAGCCTCAAGGCGGCTGTGAGATAATCAATATTGTTTTAAGGCTCTAGACTAGCACGTGACAAACGCATTCACTCTCTTTCTGGTACCTCACACGCAAATCTGACAAAGCAATGTCCGACAAAAGGCTAGATCCATTATTAGGCTTCCTACCGATAGAAGTTGACATCCACCGTCCACCTGGTGACCCCCTTCAACCCTCGCACATGGCCGTTTCCCCTGATCCACGAGTTGGTCCAAGGATCCCAGGAGTCGCAAATTGTGACTAAAGATTCATACGACGATGCATTGATTTTGCGTTTTGTTGTCCGGCAAAAAGCTGGCAGCACGGGGGGCTGTAGGCCTGATCACTAGCTGTAGGTTTCTCGCTTTGGCGCAAAGCAGGTAAGTGTCGAAGACGAATGTTCTTCGAAACATTTTGCGCTGATGTTTCGAAAGATTGGCAAAACAATTACCAATCCCGATAGCGACAAGTGCACTGGTACAAATACCCGGCGTACTCGCCATCCTACCCAGCGATACGATCATCGGCGTACTGACATACGATTCGGCGCGCCTTGGCTTAGCACACCTGGACGCTCTGTCCATTGACCCATCAAGAATACGTATTTGCGGTATGCCAGCTACCGGACATCTACGCAATGTCATACAGAATGGCGCAACATATGATGCAATTGCTATGGAGAAAGAAATGGTTGGCCAAGTTACAAGGTGGGTGGAGCAGGTAAAAGGCGAGGGAGAAGTCCTGGGGGCCATAGTGCTGGAGTGCACACAAATGCCACCGTATGCAGCGGCCATACAGCGAAGTATAAGAGTGCCGGTCTATGATGTGTATACGATGGGCCACTGGTTCTACGCTGGGTTAGTTAGGCAGACTCCTGCGGCGTGGAATACGGACGCATGAATAATTAGTGCCTTGTATTCCCTTCTTTATTGTTGTCGTATGACCTTGGCACGTGGCCATCATTGAACTTCTAAAGCAAGAAGTCTCCATTCGTCTCCTTCAGCATCAATTGATACTCCGGCTCGAACTGCATGTACATGACTTCCGGGCTCCCTGTGCCCTTTTTGGTATATGCCGCCTCTTCGTCACTCACAATCGTCTTCTTGAGTTGACTTCCACTCGGCGCGATCGCAGCCTCGGTAAGCAGCTGGCACTGACACGCCCTTTCTAGAGCGATGAAGAAAGCCGCAGCCTCTGCCACAGTGCCACCACTCGTAAGAAGGCCATGATTTTGAAGGATTATGTTCTTCTTGCTTTTACCAAGCGCATCAGCGAGCTTGGCGCCCTCTTCCTTCGCGAAGACTACGCCGCCGAAGTATGCATAGACAGCCAGGTCATTGTAAAACATACAGCTGTCCTGGTTCAACATATCGATAGGTTTACCGAAATTTGACCAGGCGCGACCATAGGGCGAGTGGACGTGGCATGCGGCGTTGATGTCAGGTCTCCGTTGATGGATCGCAGAATGAATCATGAAACCAGCAGTATTGATGAGTTTATCGGCCCCGCCTATCCAATTGCCGTCTTCGTCAACGTGAACCTGGCAAAAGTTCGGGTTCCCCCGAGTCCATCCATGATGTTTCCGATACCTATTCCGACATTCCGAATGGAGTGCTAGGGCTCAATTACGTGCGCGGATTCGACCGGGCATCGAGAAGCACAGTCCGCCCGCTTTCGAGACTCCGACTCGGTTGTGACCGATTGTGGTAGCTTGGGTAGGAGGACTGCAATACAATTCTGGCAGTGAAGACATCGTGTTACTTAGAATGATATTGGCGCTGTTTCCTTGTATCAGAGAGAACCTCCTACTTCTACAATGGTGCCGATGACAATTGAAACCGACACCAGTCCCCGAGACGAATTCGATGCGGATGAACTGCGCACATCGTTTGCGTTGGCCATGTCTGCCATGTACAAGAAGGAAGTCCCGCTTTATGGCAATCTCACGCAGATCGTACGAGCAGTGAATGAAGAAACTCTCGCAAATGCTTCTGATTGTCGCAACTCCGTCTTGAAGAATGGTGACGTTGCGTCAGAGCGACTTGAACCTGAAAGACATGGCGCTATTCGACTTGGGACCGCACACGAGCTCTTTACGGTCCGTCGCGTATTCGAGATCATCGGAATGTATCCCGTAGGCTACTTCGACCTATCACACGCTGGACTTCCAATGCATGCGACATGTTTTCGACCCACTACAACCACTGCCTTGAGAAAGAACCCTTTCAGGATCTTCACTACATTATTGAGACCCGAGCTGATGGAGGACGATGAAGCGAGAGGTGGAGCCACAAACCTTCTTGGACAGCGGAGTATCTTCAGTGAAGACCTGTTGAGGTTGTTAGACCTTGCAGAAAGGCAAGGCGGACAGTTGAAAGTGGACCAAGGCGACCTGTTCGTCCAAGAGGTAATGAAGACGTTTGATTGGAAACCGATCGCTGCAACGTCCAAGGAGCTGTACCAAACGCTGAAGGGGCAGCACCCCATCTTGGCCGACATCGCTTGCTTTCGAAGCGCTCACATCAACCATCTGACACCAAGGACATTGAACATCGCCGCAGCGCAGGAACGAATGAAGGCCGAAGGTATGGCAGTCAAGGAGAGAATCGAGGGCCCACCACCGCGCGATTGCCCCATCTTGCTGCGCCAGACAAGCTTCCTGGCTCTGGAGGAGCGAATACAGTTTCCGACAGCGCATGGAGAGCTGAACACCACTGGGTCACACAAGGCTCGCTTCGGCGAGATCGAAGAAAGGGGCGCAGCAGTCACGCTAGCGGGCCGAGAATTGTACGATAAGCTTCTGGACAAGGCTATGCGGAAGATTTCCGGACATCCTTCATTCAAGCCCGACGAGCAAGATCAGATAGTTACCAGAACTTTCGCACAGTATCCGGATAGTTGGGATGAGCTGCGACGGCATGACCTGGTTTACTTCCACTATCGATGCTGTCCTAGAGCCAAGCCTTTCCAGACTCAAAAAAGGTCGACCCGTGAAGAACTTCTCGCCTTGGACGTTATGGAAGCTGTACCGATCATGTATGAGGAATTCCTTCCCATGTCAGCAGCAGGCATTTTCCAGTCCAACCTTGGAAATCCAAATAGTGTTGCTGCCAAGATCCGTACGGCCTTGTCAGACAAGACAGGATATGAGCACGCATTGCGCCGGCCCATTCTCGACATGAATGGCTTGTATGCTGAAGCTCAGGCGGCAAGTTTGCGGGCGTGCGCATTGGAACTGGGTTTGCCTGAAAAGGACTTTGTCGAGCAAGGGCGAGACAGCCACATATGACCTTATCTCCTCGAATTGATGCTTTTTGGTGCAACTCCCTAGCCCTTTCGGTTATCTAGTGAAGTCTGCGAGATCGTCGTACGTGATGTCCGGCTGCTGGAAGTCGCGCATGCCTTGAAGAAGCTCTTGAATAAACCATTCCGACTCGTTGGGAATGGACAGATCATCCAAGCCCACGATCCAGTCTTGAGATACTGCCAGCTGATCCAAATCGTTGGCTGCGTTTGCCGCCAGCTCTTCGAGGTTCGACATTGCGCTGAGTGGCTGTGTCCGATCGGTGCAAATCATACTGACGGTCTTCTCAGAAAGGGTTTCGAAGGTGTCGCGATACACCGTAGCTTGAGTCCAGCGCTCTGCCATGATGACGAGCACTGTGTTGCAAGCCATACACGTATTGATAACGTCAGCCTGGCGAACTGCTTGTCTCACACGAGCAGATCTCCATAGGCAGTAGAGATACGTCATCCCAGCCATAAAGAAGATGTGGAGAGAGCCCCAGGTGAACTGAATTGTAGAAGTTTGATAGAGTCGTCGGTATAGCAAGCAGATTTCTCGTGCACGAATAGCGCGTTGCTCAAGAGCTGTAGCCACACTCTCCTCCTCGCCGGGTGGTGGTGTTATGGTGATGTAGTGACGATTCAAGAGCAGTATCGAATGATTGTACGCCAGCTGGAACCACGTCTTAGAAGCAAAGACCGAGAGTGGGTGGGGGCCTGAATAGTCGATAGGTTCAGGGATAGTTGCATACCACTCCTCTAGCTCTTGCCTGAGATGCCCTGCTAAGACCTGCCGGGATGTGGAATGAGGCCCTGATGGTTTCGTCGTAGTCGGATAGAGATTGTCCGCGAATCTGGACCAAAGCTGTCGAAGCTTTATGACGTGGATGGCTCCAGTCATATACGTTGGCGGATCATTGGAGTCCAAACGAGGCTGTTTCGTAATGCCGTCTTTGGTGATGTGATCATCCTCCAGGTCGCACGGCAATTCTACGTCGATAACATCGTCGGGAATACCAATGGTCGGCCCAGAATGAACGCAGCAACTCGATCGATGTCATACGCGACCCAGAAGCATCTTCTTGACATTTCAGCGGACAGAGGATCTGTCAGCTTCCGGTACTTGGCGACGCTACGATGGTACCCAAGCTCAATGTAATGCCGAATTGCCATGTCTGAGATCTTCCAGAGGCTGGCGCCAATTGGCGACCTGACAAAATACACTGTGCAGCAAAGAATGCTCTGTATAGATTCGAGACCGTCGGTATCGAGCACAGCGGCTTGACGATCTAGCGCCATGGAATAGTACGCATCGGCTGAGTCACGATGCGCAGGACCCAGCGCTAAAGACCCAATGGCGTACACCATGAGAACGAAAAACAGCGATAGGTCATCTACGCTATCAAGGCTTCCAGCTAAATTCGCTCTCATGCATATATCATCCCAAGTTTTGAACGTGGGTTTGTGCAAGAATGGATACTAGGGATGAATGTTTTTGAAGTAGGCTTGCGAAAGCGTTGCGGCCAGGTTTGGTGAAGGAAACGAGACGGATACCGTCAGATGGACCTCCGGACTTTGGCCTTTGGGCATTGGTGCGCTATGCTGCGAGCTTCCCGTGCGTTTCGGCAAGCCCATGGTAGCGCTGACAATCCGAGAAAACGACACAGCACACGATGGCCCGAAATAGTGGGGCTCCCTTCCTGCAGCACTCAAACACAGCAGAGCGACTTCGGTCGATAAATCATCGATGCTTTCATCTTCTCCGTTGCCAGGAGATGCATGATTGTTGTGCGTATAGCCAGACGCATGCGGTTGTTGTAAGAGCCTCTGGTTGTTAGACGGGCCAAGGTCGTCTAGATGATCCAACGCAACTTCAGGTCGCGTTTGCTGCAGCAGGGACTCAAGATACGCAACTCTGGTCTCGAGAGATTTGAGGTAGTCTCTTGGTCGATGCAAACCCGTAGCCGGATCTTCGACCAGACAGTCTTTACGCTGTCAGTACCGCGAACAGTGACCGCGGAAAGCACGAACTCACCCCTACCAGTACGCACACAATTCTGACATTTCGGAGTTTGGCCATCGCACTTCAGATCCATCAGCAAACAGCGTGTACTCGAGCGCCTTGTTCAGGGTAGGGACCTTCAGTTTCTTCCCTTTGCAGTGAATACATGCAAGCATCGTCCGCTCACCGAGGCGAACCCGTTTTGCGGTTGGCGCGCTCATAGCGAAGCCAGACTATTCGATCAGGTTGTGCTTTCAAGTAAAGACCTGAAGAAGTCATACAGCGGACGTCGTGCAAGTGTTAAGAGAGAGCCGCGATATGAGATTAGGTGCGGAAGCACGTGCCCGATTCGGTCTGCGCTACCGGTAAGACTTTCTTTGGGCGCCTCATCTTGTCGGCGGAACCGACCGTCTCTCATGTGCGAACACTACCACCCATCTACTGACGCAACGGCCACGCTCCCATTGAGCTAGTCCTGCCACGCTCTGGGATTCATACCATCATCCATGCTTCCACAATACCAGAATCCACCGATCGACGCTTATCACAACCTTGGAAAGCCTGCATCGCGTGACGTGGCTTTCGGTGCAAGTCTGTACATTCAGCCATGAGTAGACATCGCTATGTCACCTACTCAACCATTATCTGTGATCGTCGATGAGCCCTATCAAGAGAGGCTCTTGGTTCGGCATAGCTCAATCGCCAATTAAGTGGTAGACGGTCCGCATGTGTAGTTCTTCGCGAGGCGTGGCCTACCACGACATGCATTTCAAAAGCATCCAAGCCGATCTGGTTCAGATAGGCCTCGTATTCGCTCGATTTGAAAGACTTCTTCATCCAGTCTTCCGCCATAAAAGAGGGATACACGATGCGCAGAAGAGGCTCTCCACCATGAAACCGGTAATACTGCTGAATATCCTCGTGGGGAAACAGATGAAGATCGATGCGCTTGATGGGTCCATCGACCGTTTCGAGCCAGCTCAGACTACATCCCTCCGTCCCGGGAAGAAGCTTGTTTAATTCGCCAACAATCGACGAGATGCTTTTGAAGATGACTCCTTCGACCGAAACAAACCGGCAGTCTGTTCTGCGCGTACGGGCAAGATATCTGAGCATGGGCAGAAGATCGATAGGCTCCATGTCGAAACAGGCAGCGTCAATGTCGATTGACACATGGCCATTAAGCGCATCGAGCTTTGTGAGGTTCTCTCTTTGCGTCCACAAGTCGATGATATATTCCGTATTCTTCCTGTAAGTCGGCAGGTATTCTTGGCGAATTGTTCGGCACACCTGCGAGAGGTTGTAGTATTGACGTCGTTGTACAGGCACGGTTTCGCCGTCACGGAGAGGCAGGGTTGCATCGTCGTGTCGACACATTCTGAGTGGGGTTTCTTCGATCATGTGCTCGTAGATGAGGTTCCGGATCTCTACGCAGGGTTAGTAGCCTGGCATTTGGAGAACAGTGGGGTTGTGTACCTGGAGCTAGATCTAGCAAGCGCACCGGGGCTCCCTTATGAGACCTCTGCTCGGCATCTTCTCTGCTTGTGGAGTCGAGAACAGGCGTGGGGAATTGGTGATACTTAGGGTCAGAAATCGTAGTGGAGATAGGTGGTTCAACTTCCTGAGGGCCACGTAGCGTATCGGAAACGGAGGGCGGAGTAGCTTCGCAAGTTGCAAGCGCAGCTGTCGCAGTGGAGACATGTGTTTCGGCTTGCTCAGACTCATGCTGTGCGGTAATGGAAGAGCTAGACTGAGAGGCTTCGGAAGATTCGGACGCGGCTGGTGCATGGGTCGCATCTATTATCGGCACGAGGATTGGCTCGTTCTCGGTCGTTGCGTGGGCTTCTGGTGTTGAGAATGGCTCCGACGATAGTAATGCAGCTGGCACTTCTTCAGCCTTTGCAGCTGAAAGATGAACGGTCGAGGCAACCTCTGATGGAGCGTCGACTGATCGTTCTGCCTCCTCTTCGACTGCTCGTGCTGGTTGCTTTGCAGCCTTCTCGGTCACCTCCTTCTTCGTGGTGACAAGAAGTCGCCGTTCGAGCGTCCATCCCTCCTTCGATTTCGTCTTCTCTTGATCTAAGGATACCTCAACGTCATTCCGTTTGTTTGACCCATCATTACGCTCTTTGGGAACAGAGATCTGTGATGCTCCGCCTAACACGCTACCAACACTGACTTCATGGCCACCTCCACCAGTCACATGCGCTCCACCCTGGGCGTCGATAGGACTTGTGTTGGAAGTTTGAGCGTCTTCAAGTGGAACCGCTCCGCCTGCTGTATCGTCAGCACCAAACGCGTCGTTCGAGATCTCGCGTGTGCGCCTGGCCCTTGCGCAACCGAACAGGTCAGAGATCACTCCTGCGAACGCCATGACATGACCACCCCAGGGTTGGTCGAGAATGTCACAAAGAAATTGAGGGCAGTCCGTGAGAGCAGCAGACTGGAACAGCTTTGCGGGCGATTTGTTAATCTATCTTTCGAGCGGGATACTGGTTCGGGGCCTTTGGAAATGAGTGAGCCGAATCGAGCGATACGATTGGCTGGTGCGATTATGATTACACGAATCGAGTAAGGGGCGGGGACGTGCATACCCCTGATCTACATCATCGAAAGGACTCCAACTGAATGCCACACCATGCACAACGAATTGCTCTATTCATCAATCCTCGGGCCTACGCAGATACGCCTTCTTTGGATTCTTCCTGCAATTGATTCTCGACAAGCTCTCGCATGCAATCTCGAGACGCACATCGTCACCAAAGTTGATATGAGGTTCTCTCATACGTATGGGGTTCTACGACCGAGCTACGAACGATCACTTGCAACGGGTATGAGACCAGCATAACGCGGAACCTACATGACGCGCTGCTCCGGTCGCGACTACCCACAGAAACTCGATACATCTGGGCTGACGCCCTTTGCGTCGACCAATCTAGCAATGAAGAGAAACGTACATAGATCCCTCTGATGGGGAACGTGTTCGCGAACGCACGGCGCGTGATCATCTCGCTTGGCCCTGCTGACGATCTGGATGCTGCTACTGCTGCACGAGCAATGATAGCTCTTTGGGACATACGCAAAACCTGTAGCCACTATGAGTGGGATCAGTATGAGTGCGATGAAGATTGCCACCAAAAGGGCTTGCCGCAGGAAGTCGCGGACAATTTTCCACTACACCTGCAAGCTCTCAGGAAACTTTTCGATCGTCAGTGGTTTCATCGAATATGGTGTGTTCAAGAGCTTCAACTCAGCCGCGATGCAGTCATTCACTGGGAAAATGCAGAAATCGAGTGGGAACATATGGTCGAAACAGCCTGGTGGTTGCCAGACTTCTGTCAGCGATGGTCCATAGAAGACATCAATTGGGAATCTGCACAGAGGATGCATACTCGGAACAGAAGCACCTTGGTCGGCGGTATAGGTGGTCTTTTCCTTTCGAATCTTCAGCGATATCAGGCCTTCAAGAGCACCGATCCTCGCGATAAAGTTTCCGGATTGCTCGGGATCATGGCCTCTGATCTGCAGCGCGAAGTGCCGATGGAGATTGATTACACCAAATCCGTAGCTGATGTTTACATCGACTCCGTTTTTGCATATTGGATATTGTCGGATTGTTCGGGTTTGCATGTATTCAACTACGTGTTTCACGCCCCAGATTACGATGGCAACGACGACTTTCGCTCATGGGTGCCACGATGGGATTTGCCGTACGATCGAGTCAGTCTCAATTTTTTGGGATATAGTCCCTACTCCGCTGGTGGAACCGAGATGCAGATGTATCCCCGTCCAAGCCACACTTTTCTTGCTTTGCCTGGCCTGGAGTTCGATGTTATATCACCTGCTGACCTGCAACAAGGGCACAACATAATGTCCTCAAACCGTCCAGCATCGCTGGAGCTACTTCTGTGCACTCAGCTTTGGTATGAGATCTGTTCAACCATTCCAGGAAGATCGCCACCGGAGCTGTCTGCTCTATGGAGTGCCGTGTAGGATTTGGTCAAAGAGGAGCCAGAGAGAGCTCCCCGAGCATGCAACTCGACCAAAGATTCGATTCCATCTCCAAACTGTCTTTCTGCGCTTTGGACTGCCGCAAGTACCCTCTCTGGAGGTTGGGGAGATCCGGGACCTCCTGAAAGTCCTTCAAGTCGTTTCTTCAGTGAACTGAAGGCTAACGCGAAGAGGAGTTACACCAAAGACTTTCTGGCAAATATGCTCGACCTGATGAAACATTCGAACGTCCTGTCAATCAATGTAGCTGCGGCTCTGGAGTCTACGCCACCAGACGGCTTTGGGCCTCGATTTGCAAGACTTGTCCGTGACATAGGTCACGGTCGACAGCTCTTTCGTACGAGCAATGGCACTTGGGGTCTTGGCCCGGACTGTGCTAGAGAAAGCGATTTCGTCGTGGTCATACTTGGAGCGGACATGCCTTGGCCCTTACGACCTAAGGGGAACAACGAATACCTGTTCCTTGGTCAAGCGTACGTCGGTGAGCTGATGGATGGTACGCTGGTACGGGATATGCAGGCAGGGAAGATCCACCAGCACGAATTCTGCCTCATTTGATGCGCATGCTTATGCAAAGAAAGTGCAGCCCATGATCACTGCAGCATAGTGTTTGCGCATGTCAGTCTAACATCGGAGACTCTTGGTATGACGCTATGTCGGCAAGTTGCTTCCAGTTGTCTCGCATAAGATGCTTCAAAAACTTACCCAATTCGGTCAGTATACGGCCAAGACCACCGATCTGCGCCACTACCTTGCGCAATTTGAGGACATATGACTATTCTAGGACCGCAAATTGGGTTCTTCTTGGATAGCCAGGCCCCCAGTATTTGTCATGCGTGGTGACTGGGCTGCGCAGTGATGTTGATGTGGACTCGAAGTGTAAAAGCGTAGCTTTCTCGTCATTCTCAATCTTCACCAACTCGGCAACTTCGCTCAAGATGAGAGACACCCTCTCAGCCCCAGGCATGCTTTCGAAAACCTTATTGATCGGCTCTTTCCTTTCGCACTATGCTTCTACGACTTCACGAGGCGAAACCTGTCTAACATCGGCTTGCATTAGAATGTCAGCTCGTGTCCTCGGAAACCTACACGCAAACTACGCATCAATAGACCCTTGTGACGATTTTGGGTCTTGCAAGTACTCTTGCGATACATATATGTATACATGCTGATGTATCGTCCTTGCAGATGCATGCTGAGGGTTTCCCGCACAGTGGCCTCTGGAAGAGACAATCAGCACGATTGACACAATTGGAGCTACGAATAGCCACATTCTTCGCACACTCCTGGAAGGGCCATATTCCTGCCAAACTTCAACGGCAGTAGACGCTAACGATGAGGCTGCTTTCGATATGGTGGTGAAGAATTACAACTCCTGTATGAACGTATCGGCAAACGAGATCGATCTCGATGGCATGCGGAACATTGTTCAACGCGTCATCAAAACCTTTCAAATCAACACTACGAGCGAAGACTCGAACGCGACACTCTCGGAGTACGACATGGATGCTCTCGCTGATACAATAGCTTACTTGGCTAGAATCGGAGTGCCCGTCTTTGGAGAATTCTGGACCATACCAGATCCTCGATTCCCAGTAAAGAGTCTGTGCCCTGAAGCTTAGAATCCCCGCTGAAGATTTCTAGGATGTGCTGATACCCTCTTTTGGGCTTAATCCTTACAACAGCTCTGATCACGCATTGCCGGCGCGTTTCCGCATCGAGGAGCTTGGTCTGGTACCAAAGGACAATATTACGGATATCCTAAGAAGCGTCGCGCCAGATGCCTTGTCCAGCACCTCCGCTCCTAATGTCGCACAGAGTGTGCTCAACTTTGCTGCTGCTTATGCGCAAGCACAAGCGCCACTGTTTAAAGGCGATCTATCTATACTGGAGCTAAGAGGCGATTAGCCCATCAAACACAATCGCGTCGTTCACAAAAATTGATTTGATGCTAGACAATATTCTACACGTCCACTATGGCGAATGCCATTGAACTGGCGCCGTTCCTCGCATTCGATAAGGTAACAAAAAAGCTTGCTCCAAGGCAATACGAACCCAATCGTATGCTCCTGCAGTTCCCAGATATTTTCGCGAACATCTCGGCGGTCGTGGCCGATACGCCAAAGTCGACCCTGCAAGCTGTCTTTATTGTTACAGCATACTCGAGCTATGAGCTCTTCTTCTCAGCATCGAGCGTATGTAGTAGCCTACGAAATTTTCCTGTCCATGCTAACGTAAACGTTGATAGCTGACCGGGATGGATCGATGGGAGAAAGGCTGCTATCAATACATAGATGAGAGCCTTCCATGGCTCGCGAGTAAATTTTTCCTCGACGCTACGTACAGCAACGAATCCCGCGAGAACCTCGAAACTATGACAGAGGAGCTGAAAAGCGCTTTGATCAAGCGGGTCTCGACGAATGACTGGATGCAGAATGACACGAAAACCTTGGTGAACGAGAAACTGTTTGAGGTCAAGGCCAATGTCGGTTATTTACAACACGTTAGTACTTGTCCATGATATTGTCTTCTGTCTTGTCCTGACATCATCTTCCAGACACCTGATGCTTGGAATGCGACCGATCTCCTAAAGTACTCCTCACCAATTAACATCACAGACTCCTACTTCAACAATGCCCTCAGCATCCGTCAATGGGCAGTCAGCCGCGCATTGCAAGCCCTAAGCCGCCCTGTCGACGACACACTATGGCCCGAATTTGGCGTCCACTCCTTCAACGCTCAGGCTCGATACTACACGCAGTACAACGCCATTCTCCTCCCAGCCGGCCTGACCCAGAAACCCGTGTACTTCAAAGATGCGCCTAGCTACCTGGTCTACGGCTCCACCGGCATTGTCTCAGGCCACAAGATAACGCACGGCTTCGACACGAACGGTCGACTCTGGAACAACAATCGCCAGTATGAAGACTGGTGGGATGCCGAAAGCGAAGCCGCGTTCGAGAACCGCACGCAATGCTTCGTAGATCAGTTTTCCAGCATGCCACTCACCGACCACAACGGTCGAATGGTTCTAAACAAGACGGGCCAGCCCGCATATATCAACGGCGCGTTCACAGTTTCCGAGAACATCGCCGATGCGGGCGGCGTAGTGAGCGCGTGGGAAGCATGGCGCGAACACGAAGCCAGCGTGCCTTCGAAACGTCTTCCGGGTCTTGACGAATTTACCAAAGAGCAGCTTTTCTTCATCACAGCGGGGCAAATGTGGTGTAGTAAGAGTTCGCGTGAGGATCTTCTCGCGAAGATCGCGGTCGATGTTCACGCGCCAGCTTTCGCGAGAGTTATGGCTATCACGCAGAATTCAAAGGGGTTTAGAGAGGCGTGGCAGTGCAAGGAGAAGGAGCCAATTTGTGAGATTTGATGATTGTCGGCTTTGATCTGATGCTGGGTCTTCGCCTTAGCCATGATATTCCGATGGGATTCGGGCGCGTCCCAATATTTGGAGACAGTTTCCTGAAATGTGCTTCATCTGCATGTAAGATCAAAACCGCGTCGTCACATCGTGCGTGGGATTTTTGTCATGAGCCACAGCAATTGCTATGTCATGCAGGATGACAGCCCACATGAATGTACATTTCGATGATGGCAAGTAAGCCCGTTGAGGGGCACATAGCCTTCCCTAACGCCATGCATGAAGATGCCAAAAAAGTTCATGCTGCTTCCAAAACTCGAATCAAATAATCTGATTCATAGCTGAGCTGCCTCAGACTTGTTTCCAATAAGCATATTGAGGTCCAGCGCTTGGAGTGCCTCGCTAGTTTCGGTAATTGTAGGTACGGATATGGAAGGCACATCATGTATTGCACCATTCGTCCCATTGTTGACCCCGTTAGTGATGCCATTTTGAGTTGGTCCTTGGAGTTCTTTCCGCACCCGAAGGACGCTGTCGACGATGACGGCGTCGATGCCTTCATTCTTCTGTATCTGTTCATGCATTAGCACAACAATAAGTAGTAAGGAATCAGAACTTACCATGACGTTCTTAGGGTCATTATTCAGTGTGCCATAGCTGACGCATACCAAACCACTCTCCTTTACAACCTTGACAAGCCTTGGGCACATGACGAGTGGCTCCGCAGCGCTCACAACACCGAGTAGGTTCCATCGACTTGCGAATCGAATAGCTTCCTGGAGGCTAGCAGCTCGTACGTCACCTACTGGCGAGGTGCCTGCGTCTGTGAGAAACAGAACGGGTATAGAAGGCTGCTTGAACGATAACATGAGGCAGACATCCGGATTGAAAGACGAGAAGATCACGTTGCGCTTCTCCATTTTGTCGTATACATTTTGCAGGACAGTATCGACGAAGGAGTTGAGCTCGACGGCGTATTGATCCATTTCTTCCTCCTCGGACTCGTGAAGCATGGGATACTTCATTTCAATGTTGAAACCGACAGATTCTGGCAGCTCGTCGAACATCTTTTCGAGCGTCGTGAACGAAGACTGAATCGAAAAGCCTCGGTTGTTGCCCTTGAAGCCTTTCTTCTTGAAGTCGCGGGTGTGTTTCATGCGTTCGGTAAGCTCTTGCTGACGGTCGAGATGGATATTACGCTGCGTAGAGTTGTCCACAGAGTATGAGCGTAATCGTCTTGGGTTCGGCCGGTCTGCATCACCGTTCAACCCACTCAGATAGAGGACAGGCTCCGGAGAAGCGGGCCGAGACTGTCGCGGCTTTTGGCCCTCGCCGATATGCAGGAATTGGTCAAGAGTTAGTGTATGCACTGGGGCATCGATTCCCGTCTCGCTGACTAGGAAATCGTGGTAAATGACAGGCACCAGGTCCTTTGTCAACTGGACATCGAACTCCACGTATTCTGCTCCGAGATTGGCTGCAGAAATGAAAGACTGGATGGTGTTCTCGCCCAGTTGTAACGATGTGCGTGATGCTGTGTTCTTTCCTAGACCGCGGTGTCCTATGACCATTGTTGATGCCATCTTCTTCCAGTAGGTATGCTGCTCGGTAATGGACATGCCTGGATGGTGGAAGGGTGTGATGATCAGGAAGTTGAAGTTCACTGCGCCAATGACATCCAATGTAGATGCTGCTACAATTGGAATCTTCATATCGCCTTGCAGCGAGATTCGTTTCGAGCCAATGCTGGTCTTGATGGTCGACAAGAGTGCAACCCCTCTACCAACGACACGATCGTGGGTACCCGCATAAGTAGGGACAATGTCGAACAGCACCTTGACTTTGCTGACATCAGTCGTCATAAAAGTTATGGGCTCCGTGGCAATGTTGTCTTGGACGGGTAAGTCGATCACCGTCGGCTCTCCATTGCCTCCAGAAGCCGAAACTACCACTGAAAGTGCAGTGTCAAGCTGAGTCGCATGCGCGTCGGCTAGAGGAATGTCATCCAACTTGACCGCTGGAACATCTTTCCTTATGTCCATAGAGCCAAGGCTGACCAATACCATGGTTTCTTTACTCAGATAGCGATGGCCGAAAGTCTTGACAGGCTCTGGCACTTTCTGAATAGGGTTCGCATCTCGGTTCAGGTTCTTTGATCTGCGCTCATCGAGCGACGATTGTGGCGGTGAGCCTGCGCGTGCGATCCTAGTATCTGTTGGTGCTGCCAGTGGTGAATTCGATCGTGGCGCAAGCTCAGTAAGTCTCGCAGCAATTGCCATATGGCCACGCAGCGCGGCGTGCTCTTTCGCTGTCCAACCCGAATTGTCGCATCGCTGCAAATCTGCGCCAGCGGCAGCGAGAAGTTTAACGATGGGGAGGTGATCGTCAATGCAAGCGATGAAGAGCGGAGTCCAAGCAAATGTCTTTTCAGGAACATCAACTTGGGCTTTATTCGCCTTGGAACCTTCCAGTAGGACTCTGGCGCATTCAGTGAAACCATTGCGAGCAGCCACATGTAAAGCTGTCTCGCCACCTTCGTCTTCGTAGTTAACGTTGACACCGGCCTCGACTAGGAGCTCGACGATTGCCACGAAGTTTGACCTTGTAGCAAGGGCAAGCGCTGCGCCAGACTGAGAGATATTCTTTCTCGTCGTGAGCTTCTCTTCACTTGTTCCTCGCCAATTCTCTGCCTCAAGCAGAGTTTTTGTTGTGAGAGGGTGTCCGCCAATCACACTAAGATGCAACGGAGCATAGCCTTCTGCATCTTGCCAGTATGGTGAGTCGATGCCTTGCGAGACATCAAATTGGCCCCAGTCTTGCATGTGCTTGATGACAGTGTGACAAATAACGACGAAGCCATACTGGGCAGCATAGTGAAGCGGCAGACGACCATACGAGTCTCGGGATTGTAAGGCGGAACGCTGCTCGGGACGTAGCTTGTCGAGGAGATATGCGAGAAGCTTGACAGAGTCATCATTCGCGCTCAGAAGCTTGGCGGACTCTTCTTCCGTGCTGGTACAGGGCCAAGGCTGGCGACTGGGCGCTGTTGCTGGTAATATGAAGCTGCGCGCTTCTGTCGAACTTTGTATGAGCGCGCCCTCGCTTCCTAAAGACTCTCCACTCTTCGAGCGACCAATGTTGATGACTAAACGGTGGATGCAGTTGCGTTTGTTGATGTCGTCCTCTTCGTCCAAAGATATTGTGTCCTGCAACAAACGATCGATAGATGCCTTGGCTCGACAGGAAATAGCACGCTGCAAGAAGTTTAGGAGCAGCTGTTGATACGAGCTGCTTGCCGGCCCGTTGCTTGTAGAAGCCTCGGCGAGATGTTCATCGAGCGCCTTGGCGTTGTCGTTTCGTAAAGCCTGGTCTATAGAATCCAAAAGGCCCGAAGGAAGGTGTAGCGCGTGCCCCGGGACTCTGCCCAAAGAGGCTGCAGAATGTGTGGAACCACTGTCATCAAAAGTCTTGATATCACCGATTCCTGATAACCATTCGTTGACGGCCTTCATGTCCTGGTTCAAGGGTAAGTTGTGAGCAAATGGTCTTGGGTTGACCTTCGAAGTCAAATATCGCTCCTGCAAGCACCCCGTCTTGATCTTTTTATCCAGCTTCTTTGTGATTTTGATGAAGCCTCTGCGATTAACCTCGCCATACCACTGGAGCTTGCGCAGCTGACCGCGTAACTCGAGCAGAGCTCCCATCAAGTCTTGTACCTCATCCTTATCAATACCCTCGGGTGGTTGTGCAGCGCGTCCATAACGGCCATGGAGCAGTCGCAGTCGGCGGGCGCATTCCGCGTACTTCTTGTTATAGAAGTTGTCTACGTCTTCGAGGTTTCGATCGAGGGAGAAGAAGAACTCTGTAATATACCGTTAGCGAGTCATCAACTATCGCGCATGCTCACCACCGCTGCTATGCAATCGATGTGACCATCCCAAACATGTAGTTGGTCTCATAGCTTGTGCGATGTTTCGCTTGGAGCTGCAAATAATGCTTGTTCGCGAGGAACGATGAAGCTTACCTGCGAGGTCCGGGGGTGAGCCGTCTTTCGACGCCTCCGCGGCGGTCTTGATAAGCTTCTTCAGGCCTTTGTAGTTGATATAAGACGCAGCCCACTCGGGGACTTGATTCCGTGGTAAGTTGTGTCCAAACTTCATACTGGGCGGCCTTCTCGGAGGGCTCTACGCTTACAAAGTACCCAAAGCGGTACTAATATCGTATCGAGCTTGCAGACAAGAGCCCAAAATGCTCTGCAGGTAGCGGAACTATACCGCCTTTCGAAAACGTATGCACAACAAGCAAACAGGTTGCGAGGATAGTTGAATGTCGCTGTACGGGACAGCGAGAGGCGGTTTGAATGCGACCAGCGCAGGCAACGCGTTGAATGCTTCAGTTGATGGTCGTGATCCAGTCGTCCATTCTTATTGGACGAGACGAGGCCCGGGAAAAGCGCGCCTGCGACATGGTTAAACAGACTGTCATATGAAGGGAAACCTGCAGCTCTAGGCAAGGGGAAAGCACACGGGAGCGGTGCGGTCGCTAAGCAGTGCAGGTCGGGTGTGGAGGGCGTGAAGTTATCGGTGTTAAGATAATGGAGAGGTGGTTGGTGCGACGCGTATCGAAACCCCAATGACGACCGACCAAAAAGGTCTTCCTTTGTCCGCGGATCACCAGATTGCGACAACGCCCAGTGTTGAATACTTGCTGTAAAGCTGAGCATTCTTTGCTTAATGTGCGTCCGAGACTTTCGAACCGTCGCAAAACCCTGCAAGCCTTTTAAGCCCGTTGCATATTGCAGATCCACTCCCCGGCGGTTCGCGGCGGCCTGAGCATGTCTTGTCAGCTTCGTTACTTCTTTTAGGTCGTCACATGAAGCTGGACCGTCTGGGCATTGATACTGGCAGCGAGATGTAATTGCCCATGACTTGTAGCGTACCACAACGTAGCGGTTTGAATCGTTTGACGTGGTCAGACTTGCCGCCACAGCCAAACTAAGAGCTGTGCACAGGCGTCCAGCAACGGCAAGTGAGCACGCGACAGACCCTTCGAGCTCCCCCACATGTCGCTTGTGAAGTGGCGGAAGGCGTTGGATTACAATCGCTGGCTGCAGTAAAGCGGGTCACACCGCTTCAGACCCTGAACATCACGCAGCATGCTAGTGTAGGATGGTCGGCTTAGCTTCACATTGGCTATGGAGCGGACTTCTTCCTAGGACTCTCGCTACCACTGTCCGTTTCTGTAACTACGCAGCGCCCACGATTGTGAAGAGCAAATCATTGCTGTATGCAACCAATGGAAGCACACTTGTCCATTCAGCTATCTTTGAGCAAGCGCATGTAGCATCTCGAATCGAAGTGTGGCTACACGTGTGACTCGAGTATTGACCCAAGCATACAAACCAGGGCAAGCCTACGAAAAGAAGAAAGTATTGCCCTCAGTGTCCTTCCGCTGAACCTTCGATAGGTCTTTGTCAGGAGCGTACTCTATCCAAGCGCTTGCGGGGAATATGTGCTTATTTCGCTCATACCATCTTCTATCAACGACCTTGGTTATGGCCGGGTCGTCATTGTATCCTTCGAGCTCCTCGTCGGGTATAGACGATTCTTTGCTTTTCCCCTTGCGCGACTGATTGAGTGGGTCGTATGTTGATGGCTCGTCTTCAGCTTCTGGTGCTTTGGCAGCTGGAGTGGCTTTTGTCGGCTGCGAGGAATAGTCAAATACGAGGCCATCGAAGCCAGCCGCTTTGTTGAACAAGAAGTGGTAAATTTCGTAGTGCTGTATGCAAAGTCAGTGGGTATCTTTCATGGGAGCTAATTGTACCTTACATGCGGCAGGATGACTTCACCTCTTACGAGCATCAAGTCATCCACACTGACCCGGGCCCAGTCACGACGACTGCGATCGCCACCTACACCCAATTCGGCGCCTACCTTCCTCGCTTTGTCCAGGAACAGCCATATCTGTTCGCCCTTCTTGATTCTGCACCGGCCACCGGGTGTATTTGTGCCGTCATAGAAGACGAAAGGTATCACAACCTCAGTGACCTTGACGGCTGCGCGCATAGTGACAAACTCTTGTCGCGCGAGCTCTGCTTGTTGTGCCTCACGCTGCAATGCAGTTTTCGTCATGACTCGAGGCTTCAAACCAACGCTGGTGTTGGCGCCCAATTTCTTCTTCACGGACTTGCTCTCAGTGTCCGAGATTACGGCGGATGAGTCGGCTGGGGTTTGCTCGCGCGGCGTTGGGGCTTTTGAAATACTGGAGTCGGTCTCTTCATCTTCGTCAATACCAAAAGACAGTTTGCCCTTTTCAGCTACCTTGCGCTTCTTCTTGAAGATAGGCTTGGGTGTTGGTACCCTGTACTTTGCAAATTAGCGTGCATCGTGGTATTGGGTCTACTTTTCATACTCTTGCAAGGGCGTGCTCGCACCAGAGTTGACGCTGGATGTAGCTGCGCGCTCCTTCAGATCAAGAGCCTCGGCGCGTCGCTTGCGATAGTCATTGAGGTTTACGAGGCCGACCGTTTGCGCCTTCAGTAGATCTTCGGCCGTTGCTGCCTGTGACGTGAAACGAGCATTCGCAGACTCGGCAACTTGAGGTCTGTCGCTTGGGTCGGGTGCAAATTTGTCCATGGCTTGTGTATGTGGATTGGAGTGACGCAAGCATAGAGAGGAAATCTCCAAGGATCCATGCTGAGATTCGCACCTGGAGATCGTGCTAGCCGCAAGAGGCAAGGCAGTCACGGTTCGTCCCGTGATTACGTGACGCGACTGGACATAGTGAGGAAGGAACACTCGACAGAGGCATGCCTCGCGCATTGAACCTCACCTCTCCGCTCACATTCTTGTTCGAAACAGCCATGAAGAGATAACATGCGCGTAATCCAAGACTCGGATGACGAGTTTGACGATGATGTGGAAGCTGACACGGCAGCGCCAAGAAAAGACGCGTCTGCTGCCGAGCCTACCAAAAAGGCATCTTCAGGACGTGGCACTGGATCGACCGGTACGTAGTGTTCCATTGCATTGGCCCGCTCACTACTCACACTGTGTTTCAGAGTCATTGAAGAGAGCTTTTGCCGAAGCTCATCGCAACCTTCTTCAGTCTCCACCTATTCCATCCGCTGTGGCTGCCCAAGAGGAACCGCTCTCTTCAGTGTCCCTTCCAGAGCATAGGGACAAGAGGAGGAAGACTTCCACAGATCTCGTTCCACGTGCGCTGCCATCTTCTAGGACTTCCGTGATAGGGCCAGTCACTTACGGAAAGCAACCAAAGTCTGTTCTCAGTAGTCCTTTCCCCAGGCTGGTCGAAGATGGCACCGCAAAGCCAACAGAGCTTTCGGAGCCCGAAGCCGCCGTAGGATCGATTTGGGACCTGCAAGGTGAAGTAAGGGAAGACTATGATGAGCATGAACCCAAAATACTGTTTCCAGAAGCTTCAAGCACGATACCCAACGCCACCCAAACCCAACAACGGATGCTCGAAGGTGTTACAGGTCCGAAATTCCTTGGCGTCGAGTCTGAGGTCAACGAGGCTGGGAGCCGACCTCCTGATCCATCTGTACCGTGGTCGGATCTAATGAGATTCACGCCTGTCGATGCGTTGGAAAACTCTGATCCATCAGACCAGCAAGGCATGCCACCCTCTGAGCCAGGCCATGAACAGTCTGCGTCGCAGAGAAGTCGACGAGCGTCTTCTGTGCGGCTGATAGGCAGTCCGCTGAGAAACGAGGTTCTCGTGGACGTCACCGTTCCAGTGACAAGCGAAAGACCAGTCCATACACTAAGCTCCAGTCAGGATTTAGGATTGCCACCCACCGGCTCCACAAAATCTCAAACGCAGCAGTCACAAAAGGAGCGAAAACCTTCGCAGCAGGAAAAAAGCAAGGCTAAATTGATGTCCAACTCGGAGGATGACCTCCTAGCGATTGGTCTGCCAAAAGAGCAATACAAACTTCGCCCGAGTCGCTCGAGATCCTTCAAAACTCAGCTTGAAGAGCCTTTCGACTATTCGATTCAGCCCGAAAAGGCTGCCAAAGCTGCTAAACGACGCAAGACCACAACTTCAGCTGCAGCGACACGATCCTCTGGCGTGGTCGACGTTACTTCTACGCCTCAGAAGCTCCAAACGATATGCGATATGGGCTTCACACCTAGATCCACTGGACGAGCCTTGAAACAAAACAATGGTGACGTCACGCAGACCGTGGAATGGCTCATAAGTAATGGCATGGGTGAGGACGAACTGGCACCACATAACACGCTAAAGCGAAAGTCTTCCTTGAAAACGATTGACGCATACACCGGAAGTAACACAGGACTTGCACAAGCTGTGGAGCAAGCTCCATCGATACAGACATCAAATTCACCCCAAAAGGAGGACTCGCACGAGCACAGTAGAGCCGTACAGTCTAGAACGTATATCAGGGCAGCTGTCGAAACAACAGGTATATCCGAGAGCGCCAATCCCCAAGTCGCCCCTCCGACGAAGAGTCCCAAAGTTCGGGTAGTTATACCACCGAGATCACCAAACCTTCAGTCTCCTCAAAAGCCCGACCCTGCATTGGCATCAAGCAAGAAGGCGAAACGTCGGAAGACTACTCTAGATCTACCGGAATCTACATCCAAAATCGAAGCTACAAGTCTACCCGAATCAGCCACGCAGAAGAAGCAGGGGAGGGGTCGCCCGAAAAAGAACTTAGAAAATGTGCCAGCGACCACGACAGTGCAGGAAACAGCATCAGTGCCACCTCCAGAGCAAGTGGAAGAGCACCACGCAATTGCGCAGACCGTCGAAGCCCAACATTTAACGACAGAGTCCAACAATAGCAACGATGATAGACCTGCTAGCGTGTCCAAGTCGTCAGAGAGAGACATCGGAGGCAGTACCACGCGTACTACACCAACAGCTGTCGGCAAATCAAATCCCGCCACCCCGTCCATGACCACGGACCACGCAGCTAAGACTTCGAGTCGTTCCCCAACAAGTAAGGGGAAAGTGCCTTACCGGGTAGGGCTAAGTAAACGGGCGAGGATAGCGCCTCTGCTCCGGATGATGAAGAAGAAGTGACGAGCCACTTTCTAGTGGTGATTTCAGGCGCATGCGAAAAGGCGATATCCATATGACAACACAATATAACGAAGCACTCATGATACCCACTTTCTGTCCTTTTCTGCAATTTGGCGCGGGCCTGCCGACTTTGGCGGATTGCCCAGTCTTGACCAGTCCTCAACCTCAAGTATACGAGCTCTAGTGTGTAGCTAGAACCGTAGCTTGGCGCTCTCTATACAGTCTTAGTCAGTCGGAATTTAGGGCATTACAATCCACTCCGACCGTGAAAATTAGCGTTTGACATGAAGGTAACAGGAACGTCTTTCGAAATCCCCCAACAATTCTCTTCCTCGGCTTCTTGCTTCCCATTGAACGAGGTCAACAACCTTTCTTACCTTTCTAGTGAATCGACACTAACAACCGTCGAATCGATGAAGCTTACTTCACGTGACGTAGCTGGGTGCCGCTACATACACCGCGAGGACGGCACGATCTCAGCGTCACAATAATTGCCGCCGAAGCAATATTGACTCGCGGGGTAAGCCAAACAGCATGGGCGGAAGCCAGCGCCTCAGACGCACTTGGCACTTCCCGCCAAGCTCGCTTTGTGGAAATGAAGGCCATAAGGGGCTGCTAGCACCAAATCATAAGGCTAGGAACATTTCGCGCTCGCGGCCGATGTTTGAGCCATGCTGACATCGCCCGATGTTGCTTGAAGCAGACAAGCTTGCGCGGACAGCGAGATCATCCTCGATGACAACACAACTCAACCAGTCAGACAGAGCGCCGTTCATCTCTACTTTCACAGTCAACAAGAGCCATCGAGACGTGTCGACGTCGGATCCTAGCATGTCAAGATCTTTAGGTAACGCGATCGAGAAGGCTGGATGTCAGTGCGAGTGCGATGCTGCGGAAGCAATCCCGAGTCTCGAGTTTTGCGAAGCTCGGATCTGAAGATGGCCGTCGCTAAGCCTCCCGTACCGATAACACAACAACGTCAGGGGTGTGCAAGTGCCAGACGCAACTTTGGCACAATTTGAACAAGCGGACGACTGCGAAAAGTGCACGATGCATCGAGCCGACCATGGGATTCTTGCTAGCATGACGCCGCCATCCCACCAGCTGCAACTAACGTTCGCAAGCACGAGCGCGATGTTTGACAAGTCGACATCATTCGAGCTTGGCCTGCGCGGTGATCACCCCCGTTTCCGTGTTACGCGACGGAACGAGGTCAGGATGCAGGTACCAGAACCTTGGTCCCCATTATTATTCCGCCGTGCCCTATGAGTCTTGGCTATGCTAAGCGGGGGCATTCTCCTCCCCTTTTGACTGTTTCCGGCATGCACATCCCAATTTATCCCAGGCACCGCGATCGATTGAGCCATGGTTGGGTCGCCGACGCTCAAAAAGTCAACAGTACCAAAACCACAATTTGCATTCATGACCTTCGTGCTTGCTCCGCAAAAGTTCCGCAACTGTCTGGCAAATCTACATGCGCTCCGGACCCGTATGAGAGAATAGCCAGCTGCAAGCGCATGTGTTCTCCTCCAGCCTCTTCGTATTTTGAGAACTTTCTCCAGGCCAGCATTCTTGGCGGCTGAGAATGGTGCGCTGACTACAGGCGGTTAGCGGGAGGCCATCTCCCTACAGGTGCGCCACGTCTCGCGTTGGGACTCCTGCCATGGTACGGCTAATATAAGGATTTGGGGCTTCCTTTCACTCAGTTCTTCACTCGTCTTGCTCGTCGTTGCACGTTGCAGGCGCCCGACACTCGTTTTTCTATAACACGTCCTAATTCTTGATAGAATTCGACTACACTCGTTTATTAAAGCTTACTGTCGCTATTGCAAGAAATATCTTAATACAAGCAAATCAACGTAGACAAGAATAATGCGTTTCTCTGAGGTTTTGGCCGCCTCTCTGGTGGCTCCTCTTGTCGCTGCCCATAGCGATGTTCCCGGTGCTCCCAAATTCTTCGGTATGCCCAAGAATTTGAGGGCCAGGTATCCAGTCGCTGGTCACCAGAACGTTGGCCATATGGATTCACCTCGTCTCCAATCTCGTCAAGGTGGTAACGCCAACAACATGTGCGGAACTCAAGGTGGAGGCGCGTCCTGTGCCGCTGGCTACTGCTGCTCACCAGGGGTAAGTAATTTTCGATTCCTCAATCTCGAGGTCTAGGCTCTAATATCCTCTAGGGTTACTGTGGTACGACCAAGGACCACTGTGCTGCACCTGACTGCCAAATCAACTACGGCCCAGGCTGTGATGCTAACCAGACTCCCATCGGAGCTACCACCAAGAACGATGCTCGTCCCCAGCTCGGTGCTATCGCTTACGGTGGTGTTGGAATCCGGGAGTGCTTGAAGCCTAAGACGGTTGCGATCACTTACGATGATGGCCCATATATCTACACTGAGCAAGTCATGGCGAAGTTCGCTGCTAAGAATGCAAAGGCTACCTTCTTCGTTACTGGCAACAACATCGGCAAGGGCGCCATTGATGAGAACTGGAGTGGCGTGATCAAGAACATGTACGCAGCTGGTCACCAGATCGCCAGTCACACCTGGTCTCACCAGAACCTTGATCAGATCACTTCGGCCCAGCGTTACGATCAGATGGTCAAAAACGAGATGGCTCTCCGTAACATCATCGGCAAATATCCTACCTACATGCGTCCGCCTTACTCTGCATGCGACTCTGCCGCATGCCAGGCAGACTTGAAGGCACTCGGATACGTGGTTACCTCGTTCGATTTGGACACTGATGACTACAATCAATTGACCAAAGAGAAGATCCAGGTTGCGAAGGACAACTTCAAGAATGGCATCGACTCCGCCGGCGCCGACGGTGATAGACTTTCCATTGCGCACGACATCCACGAGCTCACCGCATTGAACTTGACCGACTACATGCTTGACTACGTCTATTCAAAGGGCTGGACTGCCGTCACTGTCGGCGAGTGCATGAACGACCCCTTGGCCAACTGGTACCGTGACTCGACTCCAGCTGTGCGACCCAGCGCTACTCCTTCGTCTTCTGTTCCCGTCCCTACTCCCACCGGACCTACCTCCACCGACGGTCAGTGCGGCAGCAGCACTGCGGGCAAGGGACAAACTTGCATTGGCTTCGTTGGCCCCGATGGCATCAGCGAATGCTGCTCCTCTGCCGGATGGTGCGGACGTAGCACCGACCACTGCGGAACTGGCTGTAACCCATACTACGGAAACTGCGGATCCTCAAGCTCCAGCTCCAGCTCCGCCTCCGTGTCCAAGTCTGCTACTCCGAGCGCATCGCCTTCTGTGAGCAAGACCTCGACTGCTTCTAGTAAGGCCTCGTCTACCTCCATTAGCAACACTTCGTCCGCTTCCAGCAAAGCGTCCTCTGCCTCCTCTAGCAAGGTCTCCTCTGCTTCCTTTTCCAAGCCCACCTCGAGCTCTGTCAAGCCCAGCTCTACCCCAGATGTGAAGTCCACTAAGACTCCTGACGTCCAGTCTACTAAGACTCCCGATGTCTACTCCACCAAGACACCTAGCCCCAGCTCGAGCACCAAGGTCTACTCAAGCCAGGTCTCTGCGCCTGTGTACCCCTCAAGCTCTACGCCTATCTACCCAACAAGCTCTGCCCAGAAATACGATGACAACAAGCCCACTCCCACTCCTGTGAAGCCGACCTCCACGGACTGCGACGATGACGACAAGCACAAGCCTACCCCGACTCCCTCTGCCCCTGTCAGCAAGGACGGAAAGTGCGGTTCTGCCAACGGCGGCCAGACTTGTAAGTTCTAGATTCTGCACGTAAAATACCTGTATTGTTCATGGTACTAATCTCATCACAGGCGCCGGCTACAAGAACCCCTTTGGCAATCAGGTCGAGTGCTGCTGCAAGGAGTCTGGACGCTGCTCAACGGATCTGTGGGCGTGCGGTGCTGGCTGCGATGCCAAGTATGGTAACTGCAACAAGTACTAGACTCTTGTAGTAAAGCCGTGTTGTTAGGTGGCATGTTATGTTCTGAGTACACGACGTTTTTTTGGGTAAGGGTGGTTTGCGTGACCTTCGAGGTTGGAAAAAGGGCAGTCATGGAAACACTGCCTGTGGAATAATGTAATCGAGTACTTAAATCAGTATATATTCCATGTGCATACAGAAAGGTCTCATCGATCAAGATCTATGTGAACCACTATCAATCGATCCTTTTAAAGCGTGCTGAAAATAACATCAATCATTCGGGCCAGCTCGAGACAGTACGCCTGCTCTGCTTTCTCTGCAGTCATCAACGACAGTAAGCACGTCAAAATAACGCGACGGACGTGAACTTAAAGTATGACAGCTCCTGTTCGAGATCCTGTCGATCGCAATTTTTGGTGCGGCTGAGACAGGCGATCACTCGCGCCCTACGTGGTCGCTTGTGTTGGCTTCATTCATCAGCAGTCCTGTTGTGATTGTGGAAATTAAGCTCCGGTCAAAGGCAAAGCATTCGAGGGAGACGGGTTGGGTCGCTTCCAAGAGAAACATCATTGGGGAAGCTTGTGATATTAGAATGCGCGTTGATGGTGTTCTTTTCGTTGTATTTACGTGTTTCGTTATGCCCACAGTTGGAGCTCATGGACGGCATTCTGACTTGATCCATGTTTCTTCTGCCTGAAGAGTCGTTCCAATCTCGCCAACATGGTCTTTCACAACCGTGCCATTCGGCCGTAGGGACACGTGAAGACCGTCGACGTACATTACGATGACAATGGGCGTCTTGCAAGCCATTCTTTCGCTCTTCTCTAAGCAGATGAAGTACAATCTCGCAAGTTGAAGTAGTGGACAGCCAATGTCGTAGACAATCAATCCTCGTCGTCCGAAGACGCGTATCCTAGACCCAGTGAGAGTGGCGTGGCCATTTTGGCGGATTGCATAGCGGGTACAGGCTTCGTCAATGCAGCCGCTCGAGACGCTGTGGTTGGCGGAATGTTTTTGGATAATATGACAGTTGGTGTATCTTTGCCTGATTGTGCCTGAGCTTGATCTTCTTGGTGCGATTTCTCCTGGTTGACTGCATCTCCGGAGATCGAGTTTGACTTTTTTAACTTCATACCCCTCAACAGGCTGTTTTCCGGACCCTTCTTCCTCTTGCGTCCCGGCGCGACCCACTGCACATCGCTCTCTTTGGGCGCATCGGTACCCTCTTCTTCCAATGCCTTCCTCTCCGCCTCTTCTTGCTGTCTACGAAACGCGTCGAGCTGCTCCTGCGTATCCTTTCTTACACTCGCCTCCTCTTTCCTCTTCTTCTCCTCAATCGCATCGAGGTAATCCGCCTCTTCATCATTCAGACTAACATGAAGCTTATACCTCGCTCTCTCCTCAAACTCCGCCTGCTTCTTGTCCTTGTTCTCTTGCAATACTTCAAACAAACTTTTCCCATTGTGTTGCGCGGCAAGATCTGCCTTTGCTTTGCGCGCAGCCTCAAGGTCGGCTTGTGCTTTTCGCCACTCGTCGTCCCGCTCCGTGGGCTGGTCCATCGTCCCGCCGCTCACAAAGCCTGATGACATGGCGGGTCTTGCGGCTAAAGGCGGACTTTGGCTGATGGTAGTTGTTGGGGTGTAGTGAAAGGTAGTTGGCTGTGCTTGTAGAAAGGCGAAGGCGAACACCAGATGCGGCAATTTTCCGAATTTCATCCTCGTTTTTGCCTGTCGTGCTCTTAATCACTTAGGCATAACCATCAATATAACAACATCATCACATCGCGGAGTCCCGCCGCAATGAAGCATGAAACATGAAAATCAAGGACACACTCTTCAAGCCGATGCAGCAATTCCTCACCATGGCTGTCGTGAGCGTCGTTACCTTACTCGGCACCGGCAAAAGGCAGCTGTTCCGACTTCCTCTCTTGCTCTAGCACCCCACCGGAGCCCCGGTTTTCAACAAGCATATCCCGTGCATTTGCGGCCTTTCTGCCATGCGATTGGCGGATTACTCGCGATTGTGTTCATCCGGTGGGTGAGGTGGCTCCGTATTGCCCCTCAACGCGTTGGCCCGTGGGGACCTGACGTAGCATTGTTGCAGCGTAGCAGGTGGCATATTATTGTGCCCCTCAAACAATTTCAGAAACCCAAAACTTTTGCATATTTCGATCACTTAACACTCTCATACTCTTTAAATTATATGCTTCGCACTCTAGCAAATATGTCTCCCAAGAACTGGACCCAAGAGAGTTTCACGGTAAGTCCTATGGCCTCACACCGCGGTTCGCGCGCAACTCTACCACTGCCCTCGTGCCGAAACCTGACACCTTCCAGCTCAACAATGGCGCAAAGATCCCAGCGGTTGGTCTCGGTACATGGCAATCAAAGCCTGGCGAGGTTCGCGAGGCTGTCAAGGCCGCGCTCCAAGCGGGCTACCGTCACATCGATACTGCTCTTGCCTATGGCAACGAGAAGGAGGTGGGCGAGGGAATCAAAGATTCCGGTGTGCCACGTGAGCAGATCTGGATCACCACCAAGCTCGACAACCCATGGCACAAGCGGGTCGAAGAGGGCATCAACAGCTCTCTGAAGAGCCTCGGTGTTGACTACGTTGATCTGTACCTGATGGTAAGAGAGCACATTCACCAATTTCTCTAATGGCTGTTGACACAACCCTACAGCACTGGCCTTCATCGACCGACCCTAATGACCTGAAGAAGCACCTCCCAGACTGGGACTTCCTTGACACATGGGCTGAGCTCCAGAAGCTCCCCGAGTCCGGACGCGTGAAGAACATCGGTGTTTCTAACTTCGCCATTAAAAACCTCGAGAAGCTGTTCAACGACTCGCGATTCAAGACCACACCTGCTGTCAACCAGGTCGAGCTGCACCCCAACAACCCATCGTAAGTCCAAACTAGACCAGCTTATGCGACGATTCGCTAATAACCCTCCAGACCCAAGCTTCTCGACTACTGCAAGCAAAAAGGCATTCATACGACCGCATACTCATGCCTCGGCTCCACCGACTCGCCTCTCTACAAGAATGAGAAGCTGAAGCAGCTTGCGGATAAGAAGGGCAAGTCTGTCCAGCAGGTACTGCTCATGTGGGGTCTTCAGAGGGGTTCATCGGTGATTCCCAAGTCCGTCACTGCTTCGCGCATCCAAGGCAATTTCGAGCTTGACGGCTGGGAGCTGACCGACGAGGAGATGAAGGAGATCAACTCGCTACCTGAACGATTCAAAGTCTGTGGAGACGCGTGGTTGCCAATTAAGGTCTTCTTTGGCGACGACGAGTAAAAGGAGCCTGTTGCTAAATAGCCTGTCACAATCATAGATACCACAAAAACAAGCAAGGAGGAACTTGATGAAATAAATGACTCTCAACGTGTACGTGATATAGTCCGCGTCTCGACGGGCCCCGGTTTACTTCGAGGGTCACGTGAAGTCGCGTTTGGCGCTAAACTCGCTGTTGATTTTCGCGCGTCGACCTTCGCCACTTCTTGACCAACCACATCTCTCATACTCTCACATACTCTGCTTCAGATCCGTTGACTGCATATATCCAAGATGAGTGCCGAAGAGGAACAATATGAAGACAGCACCATGGGCGCACCTGGCGCACCGACGCCGGTCTCTGCACTTGAGGTACGCGTCCATGCGCTCTCGAAGAAGACAGTGAAATTGATAATATGAACAGGGCGTCAATGGTTTGACAGCGCGCGATATTAAGCTCGTAGTCGAGGGCGGCTTCAACACCGTTGAGTCAATTGCTTATACGTCAGTTTGATCGCGCGCTGCAATCAACCACCGCTAAATGATCGCAGCCCACGAAGAGCCTTGGAGCAGATCAAGGGCATATCGGAGCAGAAAGCATCAAAGCTGCTCGCGGAAGGTGTGTGCCTCTAATACCCCGTGTCCAACTCAAAGCTAATGGAAACAGCCTCAAAGCTGGTCCCAATGGGCTTCACGACTGCCACAGAGATGCACCAACGGCGCAGTGAGCTGATATCCATCACGACCGGCTCGAAACAACTCGACACGTTGCTTGCCGGTGGTATTGAGACGGGCTCCATCACAGAAATCTTTGGCGAGTTCAGGACAGGAAAGAGTCAGATTTGCCACACGCTGGCTGTCACCTGCCAGCTACCTTTCGATATGGGCGGCGGAGAGGGCAAGTGCTTATATATTGACACTGAGGGCACTTTCCGACCGGTTCGTTGCCTCGCAGTGGCCAACCGGTTTGGACTATCTGGCGAGGAAGTGCTGGACAATGTTGCGTATGCGCGTGCCTACAACTCCGACCATCAGCTGGAACTTCTCAACCAGGCTGCGCAGATGATGACAGAGACACGGTTCTCGCTCCTCATTGTCGACTCAGCTACCTCATTGTATCGTACAGACTTTGCTGGTCGTGGTGAGCTATCAAGTCGGCAAACCCATCTGGCAAAATTCATGCGCACACTGCAACGACTAGCAGACGAGTTTGGCATTGCTGTCATCATTACCAACCAGGTCGTTGCGCAGGTCGACGGCGGGCCAAGCGCGATGTTCAATCCGGACCCGAAGAAGCCCATCGGAGGTAACATCATTGCACACGCCAGTACCACAAGATTAAGCTTGAGGAAGGGGAGAGGAGAAACTCGAGTGTGTAAGATTTATGACAGTCCGTGCTTACCAGAGAGCGACTGTCTCTTTGCGATCAACGAGGACGGTATCGGCGATCCTAAGGAGAAGGACCTCGAGGAGAGGAACAACAGATGACACTGATACGAAGAGGATACGTTAGACGCAATTTGTTTACTCGCATGGCATGGTGCTGGGAAGTTGTGTTCGCAAGGTTATCGAGGTTCTCCAGTTCTATCAACGATATAATGCCTTATGCTCTCACCTGAGATTTCTTGAACATGATTGATGGTAGGCATTTTCACTTCCAGATCCAGGCTTGAAGGCCGCGTGCTGGGGACTTTCTCCACTGCGATGGTCCGTGCGCAGAGCTTGTCGCATTTCCCATCGCGACGCTGTTTTGTTAGCTGCACCTCCGCAGTGACCGCCGCAAAATCACGACAGCGCGCGCGCCCCGAACAACTCCTCACTCTGTGGTCACGCATGCGATCAGGATGGTCAAAGATGGAGGCGCGTGCCTCTACAAAGAGGCGCGACTGAATATCGAGCCTGCGTTTCCTGGATCAACAATAGCATTTACTCTGCCTGCGAGCTCTCTTGGCACGTTTGGTTCTCGAACAGCAGCGAAGCGCACCGTCATTCAAGAGCAATATGCAGATCAGGATGAGGAGTCTTTCACTAGGCGTCATCTAGCGACCGATGCCTCAATGTTCTTTCGACAACACCATGCGTATCCACGAAGCTTTCTTTGGCGCGTCCTGGATAGTAGGAAGATGTTGGAGATTCAATCAGTCGACCTGGAACACAGCGCAAGCGACAAGTTCGAGGCCAATCTTACCCTACTCTTTCAATTCCCTTCTCCAATTCGACCTTTCTGCGTGGCCTTCGCCGAGCCCGCCGACCGCGATGCGTTGACCGTCTTTGCGATCACCACCGCAAACGAGCTATATGTGTTGACGATACATCGAGACTTCTTCGCGAACCCAGCGGCATCGGAGCAGAACATAGATGGCTGGTGCAAAAGATCTGAGCCGATGCTTTTCAGTGGGCGCATACCATATAGGCTCGTTGCGGTGGGCGTGGACGAGCTGCTGGTCGCATTGGACGATGGCGCGATATGTCGCATGCATTGGGACCAAGACAACAAGATTTGGGACGGCTCACGGTACCAGCACAGCAATTGGTCTGTCCGTGGGCTTTTATCGTGGAAGTCGCAACCTACCGTCCGATTCGACAACGCGGACCTCTCGATCTCAGCTTCTGCTGCGGTTGCGATGGCCCCGGATAAGCAGCACATACTCTCAGTGTGCCTAGACCACACTATTAGGGCGTGGAACGTCGCTTCAGGGAAGCTCGGTGCTCATATAGACCTCCTGGGTTCGGATGATCGGGCGTTAGAGAGAGCCAACAACTCCTACTTCATCAGTCCGTCGCAATCAACTTTGATGGCTGTTATTCCTGGTGAGCCGGCTGGACCTTCTGGTGGGATCGGGGGTGCCCAATACCACATCGTTACGTACTCACCGAAGCAACATCGTTTCAAGTTCTGGGGTGTCAGAGATGCGGACGATTCCCAAAATGGACTTTACGATATATGCCGAGACGCAGATCTCATTCCTCCGATCGATGAGCTTATGAACACATCCGTTTGGACACTCGAAGAATTTCACGTCATCCCAGGACCATCCGGGTGGCCTGCAACTCAACTCTGGATACGGGCAAGATCTGGGCCCAGCAGCAGGGTTTACAGCCTTAGGTTCGACCCAAGCGACGATGATAACACACTGTCACAAGCGTGGAAGGACAATTGGGTGTCCGTCGACACAGGGCCATTGACTGTTGAGAGTCTGAGGAAGAATTCCGCAAATCCGAGCGAACAAATCCCTGACACGACGGATTCTGATTTTGACTTATTCCAACAATGGCTGGATTTCCTCTTCTATCCCGGAAGGTTCAGTCTGGCAACTCTGGAGACTGCACTAGTCGTCTTCAGGAAAGGATTGGACAAAGGTCGCATTAGCAAGTCATCAAGCAGAGAACCACTGAAGGAGCGCATTTGCGCCACTGTCACAGCTCGTGCTAGCAATCCACAACCGGGAGCCATTGACCAGGAACAATTCGAAGATGCCTTGCGTACCCAGTGGCAGTCATTTTATGGTTTAGTGAGGGATTTTCATAAACGGCGAGGCGAATCCCTATCTTTGGCATATGACAGGCAAACGGACGCACCGTGGCTCGCACTGAGTGACCATCTCTCGGCTATTCGGAGCTGTAGCGAAGTTGAGGTGTCCAACCTTAACGCGACAGCTCTGACAAGCTCAAGACCGGCCAGCGCCCCTCTCAGAAAAGTTCTCCATAAACCCGACCTACGCGATGTTCCACGGCTGCTGAATGCAGCTTCTTCGTTCCGCCAACGACTGCCCACGTTCGTTCAGCACGAAGTGCAGCGTCAAGTGGAGATGGATCTCCTGCAAAGCCGATCTCTGACCCTCATAGACCGTATGGAGTGGGTTGAGAGCCACAGTGAGCTCTTGCAGCACGTGTCAGACGAGGATCTGTCGCTGCTAGTCGAAGAGCTCGGGACAGAAGTGAAGAATCTGAATACAGACGTTTTCCTACGTGCAATTCAGACACTGGGTCAAGATGATCATGGCAGGATCAATTCGCGGAAGCAAACGACGCGGTTTGGACTCAAGGCTCTGCTCCAAGTCTCACAAGAGACGCTCGAGACAGATCACAACATCTTATTGGATCTGCTCGTGCTGGTTTTATTCATGTTTGTGGAGTTGGAGGGAGAGATGCCTGATCACTTCGATGCGTCCGAGGTCTTCGTAGAGCTCATTGGGCAATACAAGGACTGCATGACAGTGTCGTGGCTTGCTAGCACGGTTTGGGCACATCAGACTCTGACTGGACCTGCCTCAGAACACGTCAATCGCACACTCAGCGAGACATTGAAGGTCGGAAAGAAGCTACCGCTCACACAGACGGTACTCGAGGGTATCTATGGCGAGAGTGCTTTCGAGTTGCCAATGCCCAACGACCTGAAGACAGGTTTGCTCACCCACTGGAGTCGAGGATGGATAGCATTGGTCTTCAAGGATGGAAACTACGACACGGTTGTGGAAGATACCATGGGGAAACTGCTCGTCCAGAAAGAGTACGAGCTGGCACTGGATTTCTCGAAGTTCCTACCAGAGGGCAATTGGGCCACATATCTCAGAGGTCGACTTCACATCACCCTTGGTGAGAGCGAATTGGCTGCTGTATGTTTCCAGAAAGCGGCCTTTAGTCTAAGTAAGTGGATTAGATGAGTATGTTGTGCTAGCGCGTACTGACTTCTTTAGGCCTGGGTCATTTCAACGTTGAGGACGCAGACACTGCAGGACTAGTATCAGAAGCAGAGCACAGTTCTTTCTCAGAAGGTCTGGCTAGCTATTACAGTCATGTCATTGGTCTGTTTGAGAAGGCTAAGGCATACTCTTATGTTGCGGACTTCGCGCGTCTGGGCCTGAGGTCAATGTTGAGCCGAGAGGAGCAGGAGCTGAAGACCGACCTTCTGCAACGCTCATTCACAGCTTCAATACAGACATCAAGATTTGAAGAGGCGTACTCGGCGATGATCCGGCACAGCGATGCTGCGCTGTAAGTAGAGCTCCATTCTCAGTGCACTCCCTTTGCTAATCTCCGACGCAGGAAGCACTCTTCTCTTCAAACTCTGGTCACATCCATGGTAACGCAACAGCAAACCACACAGCTGCTGAAATTCCCATTCGTTGGCCTAGCAGACGACGTCGATGCGATACTATCCTCGCTCTGCCAGAAGACGCTGAACCTCACTTCTGGCCCGCCATACCATCAGATCTTATACTCCTTCCGCATCGCTCGCGGTAACTTCCGTGGTGCCGCATCGATACTGCATGAACGACTGCAGCGCCTGAAGACGACCTCATCCAAGCACCACGACCCAGCCGACAACTCCCTGACGCAATGCTACCTCATGATCATCAACACGTTATCATCTGTGAGCAAAGAAGATGCCTATATCCTAGCCGAACAACGTATCGAAGGCGCTGGTCCACCACAATGGGGCATCGGCCAGGGCAAGAAACTGCTTAAGAGGCAGATCGTCACGCTAGACACTCTGAGGAAAGAGTATCAGGCTGAGCTTGATCGGGTAGCTGCGATTGAGAGCGGCCGGTTCCCATTTGTGGAGGCTGGCGATGAGATGGAGATTTTGTGACTGTAAGATAAAATTGGATTCCAGCGCGGCGTTTGATGGAGGGAAGCATTTGAAGAATATCAAAAGCCGCCAAGGCTAGTTGTGTGGAGGACTATCGCCATGATGAAGAACTATGACTTGCGAGATGTCCAAGAGCTGCAACAAATAGCAATGCGACTTTAACGAATCTCTCGTCTACACTGGCTGCCTCGATGCAAGTGTGATGGTAACACGACATCAGTCCAGCTTATCCATGTGCAGATCTGCGGTGAGTCTTTAGTGCTGCGCTGCGACCCTGTCATTTCTGCGGGGCACGAATACGCGCTAGAACACGGGCGCGAACAGGTAAGCGCGACCCATGCATCAAGGGCCGTGAAAGACAAGTGAACATCGGCGGGCAACGCACTTGACACTTAACTCAGACTTCTCTTCGGCCCTCTTACATTCTTCCTCCACACATGTAGCCTGATTCAGCCCGTGCTACCTCTTAAGCGCAATGGTAAGTATACGAACGGTTTCGCGTTCGCGTACAGCAATAGTCCATAACAGCAGTACAGAACTCCAAATCGCTGCGCCGTCTCGCTGCCGACCATGGCTCACTTCACACCGCTGGCCTCCCGCCCAATTACCTTTTCCCGCCGTCCTATGATTCCTCAGAACTCACATCGCTTGATATCCTGCTGGCAGGTCCGAAGGGCACGCCATACGTAAATGGTGTTTGGCGACTACATCTCGATATCCCACCCAACTACCCTGCCGCACCTCCCACAGCACAATTTCGGACACGATTATGGCACCCAAATATCGACGAGGCCACAGGCGCGGTGTGCGTGGAGACGTTGAAGCGCGATTGGAGTAGCACGTTGAAGCTGAGAGATGTGCTGGTCACCATCAGCTGCCTACTCATTCAGCCGAACCCGGCAAGTGCGCTCAATGAGGATGCAGGGAAGATGGCGAGCGAGGATTGGGGCGGGTTTTGCAGACGTGCGAAGCTCATGACAGAAATACATGCGTCCGTGCCGAGCGACATCGCGAAAGAGGTCAAGGAAGCGCAATCGCGAGGTGAAGACGTACCCTTGGAGCCAGGCCCAGTGCAGATGGTGAAGAAGCCGCCAGCGCAAGGGAAGGGCAAAGGAAAGGAGCGATTGAAGACAACGCCCACGTCGGCGAAAGTGCAACGTCTAGCTGCGGAAGACGAAGAGAACACCCGGAGAAGAGGCGAGACACAAGAGCCAGAAAGTGATCCTGAGAGTGACTGGATACCCGGGCCTGAAAAGACATCAAAGCCTGCACCGCGACAAGCGAACAACATCTTTGGTATCAAAGGCCTCAACGATAGCATGCAGCTCAACACACCACCAAAGAGGATATACAATGACGAGGCCGTGCCAAACCCCTCTCAAGAGAAGGAAAACCACGACGACTCCGACCCATTCATCACGGTACCTTCCAAGCGACCTGCCAACTCATTCGACATACGGCTACCAGCAACTTCTTCGCAAGCATTATCGCAAGCCCCGTCAACCGACACACCCGAACTCCTCAAATTCTCACACCAAAATCCCTTCTCCGTGATACAGCCAAACAATCAGATACACCCTCTAATCAAAGAGTTTTCGTACTCGTGGGAAGATTCAGAGATCATGCATGACACGGGCTTAATCCAAGATGGCGTCAGCAAATTGGAGGTGAGGAAGAGGATGGCTGGTGACGACTTTGAGATGAAGAAGGACTGGGAGATGAAGCGCTTTAAGAAGGCGCGATATGATCTGGGGAGGTACAATAGAGCAGATTTTGGGCCAAGGACGGGAATGGGAAGGCTGTGAGATGGGGAAAAAAGAGGGATGTGCTTGGTATGCATAGCGCGGCGTTGGAATCGTAGTTTGCATTGTTCGCAAGTGCGGTATACCCTATCGATCGATGTCCTTCAAACTTAGCAGAATCTGGCCGAACTGCCCAGTGAAGCTGCACTGATATCGCAATGCTCACGTGCGCAAACGCGCACGTACCACCGTTCATAGAAAGTTCTTGAACAACGGCGCCTTGACTTTCTCTCCCTTGCCTACTTGACGACACTCGCCAGATTCTCAGACAGGCTACTGCTTGCGCTGGAAGATGGATCGCCACAAGCTAGGCGCTTTTAACAACATGCAGCGGTAAGCCAATTTTCATCCTTTCTCTCGATCCATTTGGCTAATTTATTCCTCCAGTGCTTTGGTCGCAGCTGCTAATTCAGCTCAAGAGTGGGTCAATCCGTCATGTCAGAGAATATATGCTTACCCACACTAGACTTGAAGAAGCGCAGACAAAGAGGGATGCACTTTGTCGACATGTTCGCAGCTTGGAAGATGCGCAAAAGGAAGCCGAGGAGTGAGGCGCCTTTCCAACTCAACGATTGCAAGGCTAATCACTCAACACAGCGCCGCGCGGGATGCACTGGCAGCGTATGCACGTCAATCTTTACGGTCACTAGCTGCTGCTATCCTTGGTAAGCTGCCACCGGAACTACGAGATCTGATCTACACCTACTTGTGGGCCCATTGCTTCGACGACTTCAAGCGTCTTGTTCTCCAGAATGCATGTAGCGACTACAAAGCTTCCGATGGACGGGTCTGCATTGAGGCCCCACATTTTGTCACGCCTAAGTGTGTTGGGAACGACTTGGCCCAAGAAATCTTGACTTTCTTCTATCGAGAATCGTTTCGTCGATTCGGCTGGACACTTCATGTCGGAAACCTTGAAAGTTTTCTTGAGGCCGACCCATGCGGAATAGGGCTGACCCCGGTCGACTTCGTCAAGACATATCGCATCAAAAAGGGGTGGCGAGACTCCTCGGCCAAGAGCAGGAAATCTTTCGAGCTTTTGGCCAAGACGCAAATACCTTTCAAGGTTACCATAACCGTTCTTGTCGATGACTATCTTTCGGGGCATTATCATAACAAATACGAAGACGAAGACCTAGTCGAAGAGTTGGAATGGTTTCCATCAGCATATGAAGAATTGGTCAGAAAGGGACATAGTGTCACGGTGTTAGAGACATGCTGAGGCGCAGACATTACACGTTTCTACAAGATGTCAGCACAAGAATGTGTTGAGGAGAGGAAGCATCAGCTCAAAGGATGGCGTAAAGGAAAGTGCGTCAGTCAAAGAGGTGTCACAGAATTGCTACAAGAATGTTAGAAATGTCCCACGCTACTCGAACCGTGACGCTACTCGCGCCACATAGTAACATGGAAGATTTGCCGGATCGACCGGACCTTTGACGAGCGAGAAGAAATGAAAATGATCTAAAATTTGACGTCGTCATGTAAACATAGGTCCATATCTGGTAAGACGCGCCTTCCTCTCCTCTCCTGCACTTTGCTCTCACCTCACGACCGACTCGCAAACCCTCCAACAGATCCTCTTGAACTTTGAAGCAACAGCAATACGAGACCCGCCATAAAGTATGGAGTCGACTACACAAGCCGCTCTTCGTGAGCTGCAAGGGTACTGCATTTCGACTCACTGTTGCGATTTTTCCCCACTAATGGAGTCAACAGTACTCGTATGGCTATCGCGACCTTCAACGCTGAGCATGTATGATCGAACAATCAGAGCATGCAGAGCTAATGTTGTCTGGAGAGAAGGACATTGTTCACGAGCAACACGACCTTGATGCGAGGTTACGTAGCACGCGAGACTTGCTTCAAGAGCAAACGAGGTAATTAAGAGTATAGACCACTGAATGCTCTAGCTCACATCCTACAACAGGGCGCAAGATGACGCATTCATCAATGTAACGGTTTGGGCCTTGCCCAGACCCACTCTAGTACGAGTTGGGATAGCTCATGTGCGGCAGTATATATATGTTGTAGCTCCGCCCACCTCAGGTAGTCAATTCAGCGCAGTCCTCCCCCTCCGTCCGTACCGTTACAATCAAGTATGCGCAGAGTAGCTGCAAAGATCTCGCACAGGCGATTCACAAGATCCTACCGCGCGCAATTCGAGACCACGTTTACTCATACTTGTGGAATGACTCAGTTCTGCTAGGATCAGCTACGTACTTTGCAGCTGTCAACCACCCAAATGTGTCACCGCGACTGCCACTATTCGCTCTACCTGAATATATGGCGCCAAGGTTGTAGACGAAGTCCTGGCTCAGCTTTACAGAGAGTCGTTCTCCGAGACTCACGGCCCCGTCTTCCTTGACCAACTCGACCAATTCCTGATGGGCTTGTCGTTTAAGAAGGGATTTCGTGCCATATACTGGATCAAGGAACTAAGGATCATCTGGAGATCGCGGTACGAGCCGTTCCCCCGTGAGGTCGTGGACACGTCTGTCAAGATCTTTCGAGCTTTTACGTTTCCGAGCCCGCTTCGTGTGGAGATTCTTCTTCCCGGCTACTCGCCACTGATTTGCAGAATTTCGGCTAACATGCTGGAGATGATCAAGCCACCCTTTGATGTGCTGATCAGGAGAGGGCACAGGGCGACGATGAGAGAAGCGGCATGGCGTTTCGACGTTACGAACTACTACACAATGACAGCTGAGGCTTGGTTCGAAGGGATGAATACTGAGATTCGAGGTTGGAAGAGGTAGAGAAATTTCCTGGACAAAGGATGGACAGCTTCAAATGAAGGAACGAAATGAGTTGGTCTGAGGACAAAAGAGCTTCGCGAAGGTCTTCACGACATCGAGCTTGGCCGTCCGGTGCATGAATAAAGCAGTTGGGCACGTTAGCGCAACGACGGCGCACGCCCGTCATATGGGGTAAAATTAGGAGTACGATAGCATCTTTCAGCCAGGACAAGAAGATCTTTACATTTGGGAAGATTGGGGAATGACGTTCGAAACTTAAGTTATCCGGATTCGGTCTCGCATGCGGTGGTATAAATGAGGCCGCGCACGCGCATCGCGTGCACGTTCACGAGTTATCTGATCTCGACCCTGCACGCCGATGCAGCAGGGGGACAATCCTAAGATTTGACTGGCCAATCTCGCGGTGAACAGCTTGTTTTGCCAAACAAGAGTGATCTGCGCCGATCTTGTTCAGGCAAGGCGTCAGGGACAGTTCGAAATGTTGGGGATGAAGGTTTACCCACCCCGGTCAACGCAGCATAGTGAAAACCTTCAGCCTCGCACAACAGCTGAGATCTAGGGAGATTGGGGCAGGAACGTTGGAAATGCGGGGTGGTTGAGGATGTCATTGTCCTCGGCTGGTATTTGTGTCCGTGAAATGAGATGGATAAAGCCTGATGATGTACAGACTTCTGTCTCAACTCTCCTCTGCAGCTCTTCTTTCGCTTGCGTCGAGCCCAGGTCGTTACATCATGCGTCTCAGTCATTCCCTTGCAGCAGCAGCTGCTGGCTTTTCGACAACCACAGCTGCGAGCTTCGCGGACACATGTACTGTGTCTTACGTGCAGTCGTCACTACCAACCAAAGGTACCTTACTGGGCCTAAGCTTCGACTCGACGTCAGTCACCGCAAACCCCGTCTACAACGCATCCGTCGTAGCAGGCACCAACTACCCAGCGGCATCTTACGACTATTGCAATGTGTCGCTCTCGTATAGCCATGATGGACGAGGCGATGTCGTGCACTTGCAGTACTGGTTCCCAGCACCCGACAAGTTCCAGAACAGATACCTCTCAACTGGAGGCGGAGGGTATGCTATCAACTCTGGTACTCAGAGTCTACCGGGAGGAGTCATGTATGGAGCCGTAGCAGTTGTTACAGACGGCGGTAAGGCTCACAAGTATCACCTGGAAGGATTATACTGACACGCCCGTCTGCCGCAGGTTTCGGCAGCTTCAAAACCAACATGGACGCTGTAGTCCTGAAGGCCAATGGCTCCATCAATTGGGACGAGGTCTTCATGTACGTGAGTTGTGGCCAGTCTCTCTGCACCTTGTGCAGCGCGCCAGAGCCTGGCGATTGAGGCCTGATCGCTCTTCTCCTTGACGCTCTTTATGAGCAATCTGCTGATCAGCCTCACGTTGAGCAAGTATATCCTTCCCAGCTCCCTTTGTTAAGACTCCATGCTTCTGTATACGCTTTTTCTTTCGGTTCTTTTGCTTTGACGCTGCCTCATTAGCCTTTTCAAGGCTGGCAATCCGATCGCGCATTAGCTCAATTGAGAGCATCATTACCTCAGGCCCCTTCTTAAGCTGGTTAATCGCTTCAATAATTGAGGCAGGTGATGAGCTCTTATGCCGCTGCACGCGATTACGTATTAGAGTTGATTGAGCCTCAAGCTCACGTACGTTGCTCGGCGTACGAGCCTCCCAGAGAGCCTCTACGAGAGCAGCAGGAGTAGGCGTACGCAGCTGCACGTCAAGCTTCGACAGAACAGCATCTGGCTGGAGAGGAACAAGGCCTGCGCCTCGAAAGGCTGAGCAGATATTGGCTGACGTAAACGATTGATCAAAGGCTGCCTTGAACGCTGGCAGAAACTCAAGCTTCGTAATGTGGTTAATGTGGTGGCAGATTAGAGCCTCAATCTCACGGCTGTACGCGCGCTTTAATGGCGAGAAGCAGCCAACGTCAAGCGGCTGCAGCAGGTATGACAAGTGATGCGGCATGCAGAGCGTTGAGATATTGTTCTCCTTGCAGAGCTCTTGAAATTCCAGAGAGTGGTGGCTCTCGTGGCCGTCAAGGATGAGCAGGCAACGTGCACCTATAACACAAGTCTTCGTATGAGCATTAAAGTGCTCTAGCCAGTCAACTCCTAGCTTGTTGGTTGTCCAGCCATTGTCGGTGACTGCGATCGCCCAGTCGCGTGTGATCTCCGTCTCCTCGTACCAGGCAGACAGATGATAGCAGCCAGCAAAGATGAGGAACAGTGGGATTGACCAGCCAGCTGCATTGATTGCAGCGATCAACGTCACCCACTCACGATTGCCTGGCTGAATAGCCTTTGGCCTGCCTCTTCTCTCTGACCCTATTACGACGAGCTGAGTCGTAATCTTGCCCATCATAAAGCCAGCCTTGTCAAAGTTGTAGACGTCCTCATTGCAGATGCCATACTTGGCCTTTGTCTGCTCTACAAGCTCAAACCAGTCTCTGATTAGTACAGGATCCTCGCATAGAGCTCTCTGCCTATCGTACGCTCGATTGAAACGTGTCGTAAGACTGTCTGTACGCTTGACAAAGTTGCGTGGCCAGTGCACGCCAAACGCAACGTGCGCCGCGCGCAGCCAGCAGCTTATCAGCCATATCACGTACAGCTGCAAACGTAGGCGCAAATTCACGTTGATCTAGGTCGAGTATATAGCTGACAATCACCTCCTCCTCTAGTTCACTGAGTTTCTTTGAGTTGGGCAGACAATCGCGTCGGGCAGGCTTCCCAGCGCGTCGGCGGCAGAGCATCGCTTTGGCTACAATATAGACTGCTGCAGCAGAATGATTGCCTTAAATTAGTCTGGCATTGATATATGAGATAGCAAGCTGAATATCTGCTTCTTTTGAAAGTAATTGAGTAGCCTTACATGGAGCCATTGTACGTTGAGATGGGAGAGGTGCGCAAACTTGGTAGGGTGCGTCACTCGCTTGTACGCGTCACCCGCTTATAAAACACGTTACTTCTTAGGCCCAATCGTGATCAACAAAGATAACGAGCTGTGGAGCACGTCTGGATCCGCTCGCTCCGTAGGCACATGCGCTAAGATAGCGATGCGCTTGCGGATCACCCCGCTCCTTCCGTCATCGACGTCGCGTATCGTGATTCACCCACATTATTGGGTCGCTTGAGATGACCATGTGCACATCAGCCAGCCACCTCTGGACCTCTCCAAACCCCCAGCCTCCAACAACATCTTCCCAACACTTGCTTGGTTTCATTGTGAACACAAGATCTGCCAATATCAATCCTCGTCTTCTGGTATGCTCGCTACGACATTGCTAAAGGATGCCAATATCCACTTCATTCGCACATGCGGACTGATGCTCCGGCACGGAGCTAGCGATTGCCACTCGATCATGCATGGCGCTGCACAATGATAAACTCTATCCACGACTCACCAAGTACCGATGTCATCTTTTCGACCAACGTTCATTCCGGGACATAATTTAGCTGAAAAGGGACGAGCCGTCGATCTCGCGCAGAATCGATCCAAACGATCGAATAGTTCAGGGTTAGCGTTGCCAGATGAAGCATGTTCCCCACCGAAGCACGCTCTCCACTGCGCCTGCAGCATCGACCTGCATGGCTGAAATTCCCCGCCGACTGATTTGCCCACGCATAGTTCCACATGAGGATCGCCCATGCATACAGATCGCTAACATAACCAAGCACCAGGATTGGATGTACCACGCGTTCAACAGCTGAAATGGTCCCACGCTTCAACCGATTCAAGTACTTTGAGTATCTCTGTGGGTCCTGCTACTGCACACACCTCGCCGACTGATGCGATCAATGGGCGCTTGAGTGCATCATTAACTGTTCGAGAGAGCATCTTGCCATAACAGGCAAGCTCTAGCGACAGCACTGCTCGATATGGTGAAGGTAGTGACAGAGTTGCATCATTCGCTCATGCTTAGGTCAAAGAGTATGCAAGCCTCAGGCACTTGAGGCCTGTAATCGAAGGCGATAAGTGGGCTCAAATCGCACTGGACGCTGGCAATTCCGTGCTCCTGGACTGATGTTCATCCCATTCCCATCGGCTGGTGTAACATTTAAATACGATTGACATCCACACTCTCCCAGTCGACTTTTCCCCTTTCTTGCTTCAATCACATTACTCTCTTGTCATCATTATGGCGGACGTTGACACCAACACCAAAGCAAACGACATCACACCTGAGAAGCTGACTCTCATGAAGATCAAGGCCGGAGGCTTCGAACGAGAATTCCTCTCAGAACCTACCACGCCTACCAATATTCCACCTTCGCTCGAGTTTCCCCCTCTTCGTGGTGGACACCATCACCACTCCTCTTCAGGCAATATGCAGTCCTCCCTCACTCGTCGTACTAGCCGACAGGTCAGCTCGGCCTCTCGTCGCTCGAGCTTTCTCCAGTCGCATCGAAACAAGATGTCAATGGAGCTTACTTCACAAGCCGAGGGAAAGTTCTTTGCCTTGATGGACCTCATGTCGACAGCATCACGCGAAGCATCCTCGCTCAAGGAATCCTGGGCTCGCATCATATCCGAACGCGAGTCGCTCGCTCGTGAACGTGAAGAGCTCCTACTGCGCGTAGATGAAGTAACCGAGACGCTTGAGCGCACGCAGAGTGAGCATCATCACCATGGCCATGAGCTCCACGAGAAGAAGAGGCAAGTCGAGAAGGTACTTCTGGAATTGTCTGCTGCTCTTACTGCGGTCTCGGAGCAGAAGAAGAAGGTCGCCGACAGGGACCGCGATTTGGATCGCATCCGAGTCGAATTGACTGAAGTCCGATCGAACATGTCACGCTCCACTAGCGACCACGATCGAACTCGTGCTGAGCTCGAAGCCCTCACTCTCAGGCTCAAGACGGCTGAAGACGATCGCGACCACGCAAGAAGTGACTCCGACCGACACCACAATGAGCTTCGAGCTCTGTTTCGCGAACACACCGATATCAAGAGCAAGTCCGCAGAGACAACTACCAAGCTTGAAAGCTCTCGCAAGGAGGTCCTCTCGCTCACGGATCGTATCAAGATCTGGGAGCTTGAGAGGGACGAACACCTCCACGAGAAGGATCGATTGCAGGAAGAGCTCAAGCGAGCTAAGATCAGAGCTGATGAGGCCTCCCGCGATCTCATCGAGTTGACTGAGCGTCACGACCGTGTTCAACGTGATCACACCAAGATCAAGGAGACTGTACGCACTGTCGAGACTGAGCGTGATGACTTCGCTCTGTCTATCGAGAACCTTCGTCGCGAGATCAAGGCCAAGGCCGTCGGCTGGGAAGAATCTGAAGCACGTCTTGCTGAGGTCAACCTCAAGTACGAGCACATCAAGCGAGAAGTTATCTCCGTAAAAGAGAAGCTACGTGACGTCGAGCTCGAGCGCACCGAGCTCCGCGACTCCATCGACCGCTCCCGCGAAGAGCACCGCCTCATCATCATCGAGCGCGACCAGCTTAAAGAAGACCTCGCCGATGAGCGTCGCCGTGTTGGCGATGGTCACCGCCGCATCAGCATTCTCGAAGAATCCCTTCGTCGCGCCGAACTCACCCTCACCGAAGTCCGATCCGAGATCCACACCCTCACCGAGCGCAACAAGGTCCTGATCCGCGAGGGCGAAGACGGGCGCACCAAGCACGGCACCTTCACGCGCGAAATCAGCGACCTCAAAGACAAGCTCGTCATCTTCCAAGCCGAGATCCGCAACCTGACCGAAGCCCGCGACCGCGCGTATCGCGACTTGAACGACTGGAAACACAAGTACGAAGAAGTTACAGAGACAATTACGGAATTCCGCGACGACAGCGGCGAACTCGAGTTTGAAATCGAAAGTCTACGTGCACTATTGCGCGAGGCGCGCGAGCAAAAGGAACGTGCCATCTCCGCGAGACATGCCGCGGACCGCGAGAGGGACGAGTATGTCGCCAAGTATGAGGAGAAGTGTCGTGAGATGGAGAGGTTTGAAGAGAGTGCTGCGACGCATTATCATGCGCACGCGCAAGGGCGGGGAGAGGGGAAGTCGAGTTTTACGCGCACGGTGTCGAGCACGGGGACGACGGTGCATCATAATGGGAAGAGGAGTAGTAGTCATGCGCATGGGCATGGGCATGCGTCGGCGGACGGAGGTGGTATGTTTAGCTCTCCTTGAGTTGTGCAATCACGTATGCAGTCGTGTTGGTGCCGGAGCACGTACGCATTTACGAAGCAATGAAAAGTCGATATTGTTTGCTCATGTATCTGACGTTGCTTTCAAGTTTCGAATATCTCTGCTGCCGCTGCGAACACTGTCGTGCTGTCCACGCCTGAGAAGCGAAATAGCATTACGGAAGCGCCTCCGCTCAATCGGTTTCAGAGTATGAGTAGTATCGTGTCGTCGTCGCTGGGTGAGGTTTCGAGACCGAATGTTGGCCAAAGATCGATGTCTCATCCTATGTTACCTCCGCCTCCTTCATTGGGCTTTCGATAGAACGGGGACGTAGTGTCGAGACCTATACGAGAACGACATCAGCATGCAAAGCAAGGTATCAGACAGTAATATCATGTTTATTACCATGGTGGGTATTCCAAGTCCAAGCATGTCATGAGGAAAAGAAATATAGCAAGTCAATTCCGAACTCCAGTATGTGCTGATTGTGACTCGACCAGCGCTGCCTTGAGCTGACTTCAGAAACCAGTGTCGGGGCAGAACTTATGCTCATCTCATGCGTCTCAGCCGTATCGATTGGCGATCACGTCCACAGCCATTTTCGGCACTTCGCTGCACCACAAAGACACGGTATCGCATCCTCACCCGGCTCATCAATCACTTCTCCCTCGTCTTTGTCCAAGTAGTCGAACGTCAACTCCTCTCCCGCAGGAATGAATTGACAGGCAAAGAATGCAATATCGTAGACTCTGGGGTCGTGTTTGTTGTAGCTGACTGTGTATTGGCGGCAATTCGGCTCGCAACAATGGTTGATGAACTTTGTGGGGCCACCCATGAACTCTCCATCAACAACGTAGAGATCTTCTTGGGCGATGCCTTCTGATTCTGCAAACTTGTCGAGGGAGTAAAGGTATGATGCCTTCGCTTTCGATGAAGAGTCTTCGCGCCGTGTAGCTTCTTCATCGGTGATGATTTCGCCGCGGTAAGTGTCGATGAATTGACCTTCGTGCAAATCTTCTTTGCAACGCAGACCCCAGCCACGACCCGTGCCAGTTTTGAATATCTCGGCTTCGACGGTGCGACCGAATTGTACGTTCTTGTTGCGGCAGTGATCACCGCAATTGCACTTATTGTTGCATTCGTATATCGGACGGCGGGAGTTTAGGTAAAAGGGCACGAGACAGCCGGTACGTTGGATCTTGGTGCCTTCTGCAAAGTATGGGAATTTCTTGGGGAAGCCAATCGTGCTGCCACCATTTACGACATAGTCGTTCCACTGAGCAAGCATCTGCGGGTCCGACCCGGTGATGCGAGATTCGTCGACGGCGGCATACTCAAGGCAATCACATTTCTTAGTATACTCACACCCAATGTCACGACCCATGTGTGGAGAGCATTGTTGACAGCCTTCTTGTGTCTCCGACGATGCTCGATATACGCCCTCCGTCAGAACATACTCGGGTATGTATTTGAACCGAAGCGAAGGAGTGGTAGCGTCGACTGTGTTGAACAAGTGGATCCGTGCTCCTGGGACTTTATCGAGTCGTCGAGCGTATTCAGCTCGGATGTATCGGAGCGCAACATCAACCTTGGCTGATCGTGCAGTTATTGTCATTTCTGGCGTCGGTACTGTGCGGACATCGACACTTGCGATATCTTTACCAGAGAACTGGAGCTTCATTAGCGAGAAATGGTGACCAATGGTGAGACATACCGGACGACAGAATATGAAGCCGTGCTCATTTGTATCCAGAACTCCATTGTAGGTATCGTCTGTTGTCGGAGGTATTGACGAGACTGATGATGACCTGGAGGCAGAGGGAGCTCTGCTGTCCAACTGTAGCCGATCAAACGGCGAGGCTCGACGCTCGAAATCAGATGCTGTGTCTGGGCTTTTTCGTTTCCTTGTGTTGGCATTGTCTCGTATTGACCTTTCATGTTGTCAGTAAAGTTTAAGCTTGCATAAAAGCATGCTTCGTCTCACTTTGCGCGTGCCTCCAGGTAAGCTTGGACATTGTCAAGGCATCGTACTAGCTCTTCAATCGTATGCCATGAAAATGGCGGGGTATTTGTTCTGGTTTCGGTCTTCCATCGCACGAGAAACTGTTCTTCCTGAACAGGTGATATCATATCAGCCGCGCACGGACCACGTCCAGGGTGAGAGTCGGAAAGGATTACTTACGTTGCCAACAACGCGATTCGATAGTATGCAATGTACCTATGTAGATGACATGTCATTTGGCGCGTCTTAAAGTCTCCGCGGTCGCTCTTACCTTGTCAACGAGTACTCTCCGATTACCGTACCCATTAGTGGGAATGACCACCATAGCGGGCATTCCGAGGCTGCGACATGTTAGCTATCCTCACGAAACACATGTGGAACATGTAGCATGTTTCTAGAAATTCTTCTACAGTTTTCTAGAACAATATATGTGCTAGATTGAGCTAAGCACAGAAGAGGTAATAAGCGTAGACTAACCGTAGTAGCTATGCTTAAAAGGTGAAGGTTCGAATTCTCCAACACTAGAAGTACTAGTAATCGTGCTAGGTTAGTGTATTCAACACTTTAGAAGACGTTGTAACGAGGAAGTTGCGCGTGTTGCGTGAGCTAGGTGCGGAGAAGCGTAGTACCTGTAGTCTAACAAATAACTTGAGATCGCCGCGCGATTAGCTGACTAATCACGCACAGACCAGATAACTAGCTAATTTACATATATCCATTTAGACCTAGCTAGAACTATTCTCTATAGGTCTATATCTATTATTTTCAATCTAGGGTGTAGATATGTGTTACGAACAAAGGAAACGACTGGCAAGGGATACATGGGGCACACGGGATGACGCAAGAATCGCCTAACCCCACCAAGGTCACGTGACCACCATCCCGGAGGGATACCATCCCAAGGGAAGGTAACCTCCCGGGAGGACCCCAACCTCCCGGACGCACACAGGAGTACGGGATGTACTGCAGGTATAAGATAGAGTCGATGGCCTCCTATAGACCATCGTGTTCAAGCAATCAATCATTGTTCTCACGAACCTAAGACTCTTTTCAGACGCACCATCGTACTGTCTTAGTATTACCGATCCCTCTCGAACTCACTCACTCCCCAAGAACCAACTGCTAGACCCAATACAGATACCCTTATGTACAGGCCTTCACAATATGTTCGCTTAAATTATTGGTTCTTTTCTTCTGCACGTGCTTCAACAAACGACGCGGTTGAGACCTGCCTGTATATGTACGGAGAGTAAGATAGCACGAGCGAAATATGCTACTAACGTTACACATGCAAAAGCATTAGCTTGTACAGCCGCATTGGCTTCAACCTCGCTGCGAGCTCAAAAGCAGTCCAAGCACAGCTTTACGACGCGCATTCGGTGGCTCTATAATTAGCTTCAACAACCATAGAACAGGTTCCTTGATTTCCATCCTGTCAACATGATACGGATTCTCCGAAGTCTGCTTTGGTTTAGCGTCGCGTCGATGTGCACAGTATGAGACGCATTCCACGCTAGTCGCACGTGGTGCTGTCTTATCGATAACCTTAAACCGCGCCCGCCAGCCAGAAAAGTTTCGGCCGTGCAAGCATCAGGAACGTCAACTTAACACAAGCCGCTCAACACACAACATGGCTTCCGACGCGCAGAACAACCCTTTCATAAGGCATCTTACATCAAGCGGTACGCTCAAACGTACTTACAACGGATGAAATCAGCAACCTGACCTATGCGACAGATAAGAAAGTTCGCGATGAGGCACTCGAATCGTTGCGAAACTTCCTCAGCGCGCAAAAAGAGATTGCGGAACTCGACTTATTGAAGCTATGGAAGGGCTTGTTCTACTGTACGTCTATTGCAGTTCATCTCACGACTACGACATTTTAGTTGAGATCAACCGCTCTGTGCTATCACAAGCTCGACCTCTAACACCCACAGGCCTCTGGATGCAGGACAAGTCCGCGAACCAGCAAAAGCTGTCCCGCGATCTCGCCTCACTCGTCTCCGACCTTCGTACACCCGTTGTCCTACCCTTTGTTCGCGCCTTCTTCCTCACCATGGCGCGCGAATGGTCACACATTGAAGCGCTTCGTCTCGACAAATACCTCTATCTGATCCGACGATATCTCAACGCGTCGTTCCAATGGTTGTCACGGCAGAAGTGGAAGAAGTCAACGTTGGAGAAGTGGAATGAAATTTTGGAGGAAACACCACTGAATGTGAGCGACATGAAGATCCCGAACGGCTTAAGATACCATATTATGGATATCTGGGCGGACGAGCTAGAGAAGGTTGCGGGCGAGAAGTGGGAGAAAGAGCCCGGAAGTAAGACACTTGAAACTCTGATGAAGCCTATCGATGTCATGCTGGACGATGGCAAGCTGAAGGTCCTGCGGGATGCCGCGAGAGAGTGCTTGGGTGACGAGAGACTACGGAGATGGAGAGGACTCGAAGATGAAAGTCCGAGCGAGAAAGAACAAGAAGAGGAGCATGACGAAATGGAGTGGGGTGGCTTTGGAGATGATTGAAGAAAAGCCTGGTCAGGCATGTTGCATTTCAGCAAGGCGTTCAGGACGCTTATACTTGGGCGTTCACACGCAAAAGCGAGCAGTATATTCATACCAGCGGCGAAGTTCGAAATACGAAGACCAACAGTGCTAGTCTCGCATACCCGTGAAGGCTGGACGCGACATTCACGCGCGAGCCAGATAATGACGTCAACGTGACCACCACTTCCCAATCTGCTTCAGCTACATAAACACAAACATAATCTTTCGACACTTTCGTCAACCGCTTTTCACCTTTCGATCCATAGTCACGCCAGAGAGATAAGAACAACAACGATACCGACCACCATGTCCTCATCCACATCCCCAACCAAATCACCAGCCGCCAACCCCCCAATCATCCCAGATCCCGAACACAACGGCTCCATAATCCGCAAAGCCTTTCTCCTCGAAGCAACCGCAAACCTTTTCACCATCCCCCTCATAACCCACACCCGCTTCATCCTCTCCTACCTCCTCCTGCGTCCCAGCGACATCAACCCCTCTTCCATCCTCTTCGCGCGCCTGTTCGGCGGCATCGTCGTCTTCGGCCTAACCTCTGCGCTACTCGCAGGCGCGAGTAACACGCGCAACGGCATCGAAAGTCGGCGGCCTACGTATCTACTGCTGGGGCTGGGAGAGGCGTGTTTGTTGCCAATTTTGGGGCTCGAGGTGGCGAAGGGGGGTGGGAAGGGGGCGGCATTGGGGGTCAAGACGGCGGTGGTGTGTATGGGGATGTTGGCGCCGCCGCTGTTGTGGAGGGTGTACGTGCTCGGTTTCAGGCCGGAGTTGTTGGGAAGGTATAGGGATGGTGGAGAGGGGAACGGAAAGGGTAGAGGGACGAAATGTGAGTGATTAGTCTAGTGTGTAATGAACTATATGCTAATCTCAGGTCAGATGGCGCTGTTAGCACAAACGACGATGAGTGATGTTCATCTGGAGTAGGTAGAGTAATCGAATGAGCTACGTTTTGAGGAGGAGCCTACCGTTTGCCAGACGTCAGTAGTCACAATTAAATGTAGTTGAGAAAAGATTATTATCTGGGCATTCAATTTGATTTTTGAACCTTGTGACGAGGAGACTGATCCTGTCCAGAAGCTTGAACATGACAGTTGTCGCTTACTTTGTGAATGCGAACGGACACCCGCCTCGATTTGCGTTCATCAGCCTATCCTTTGTAGCTTCACACTCCTCCACGCCCTGACCTTCGAGCTTCTTTGGACCAATCTCAAAGATCTTGTAGCCTTCAGGCTTGTAGTTCTTTCCATCAGGATACGGCCCGCTGATAGCCCAGCGAAACCATGCTAGTGGTGAGTTGCGGACGAAGAACGTTGGTTTGACATACCTATATCTTAATTAGCCAGAGCACATTCGTGGTATTGACTATTAGACTTACCAAGGCTGATTGTCGTATTCACCCATGAAGTATCGCCCGGTCTTCGGATCAGGATTGTCCGTAAGCGGAGAGTAACGCCAGGCCCATGGTCTTGGTGGAAAGAGATACGTCATGAGAATCTTCCTCACACCAAAGATAAAGTTGATGAGCTTCGGGTAGATGGCAGGAGGATCATCGTACATCATCGACTTCCTGAGTCTATCGGTCATGAGCGCCTTGACAAAGTTCTTCGCGGTCGATTTCATCGGTCCTGGGACGTTGGTGAGAAGAATGGCCGACGTCTCTTCCGCAAGCTGGTGGTTCCACTTGTTCGGCACCATATACTTGCGCTCATACTGGTCAGCCCATTCCTGAATGTCCTCGAAGAACTCAAAGCCATCCCGGAAAGCGCTTGGTCCATGCTTAAGAGGAGTATAGTCGATTCCCATAGCATCGCCAATGCTCTTCCATTGGGTGGCGATGCCACAAATCTCCAAAGGCGTTAATTTGCGCCACTCATACAGGCCTATCCATTTCTCGACTTCGAGAACGAAGAGCGACAGGGTGTATAGCATGTCCTCATTACTGATCTTGTTGGCTTTCTGGTAGCGGCCATGCAAGTAGTTCATGCGAGCTATGGCTGAGTTGGTGCGCTCAGAAGCCGGATGGTGACCCATGAACTCGATGATGAGGATCCCTGTGTCGGCGTATCGTCGCCCTGCATACTCAACTTTCCCAAGCTGCTGAGTCTCACATAACAGCTTGGAGATCGAAGGGATGCCGTAGGTCCTACGTTGCTTTTAGTATGAGTTGCTCATCGTCCTCGACAACACGCATCACATACTTGAAGAGCGCAAAAGCCAGCGCCTTCCCGCTCGTCCACGGGAATTCTGTGCCTTGAACATATCTCGTAATTTCCCAGGCGTCTTCTGCGGTCATATTCTTGAAGTCTTCGCGCGTTTTATATGGTGACTGTTTGTGCCTCCAATCCCTGCGCATGAAGCGCACTCCTCGACAAAGCGCGACATAGGCAACAAATATAGCAAGTCCTGTTGTTGTCCGCGAATCCAGTCTACAGATGATCTGGTCCACCCAGTTCGAGAAATTGTTGTTGATAAATTGCGACATCTTGCGAGGTGCTAGGCAGCTGTCTGATCAAGGTTTCTACGGGTTTTTGTATGTAGCTTTAATCGGAGGCGAGCTGCCCACAGTCTTTGTATAGCTCGTCGGTCGTCGGACACTCGCCAGACACGTGAACGTAGTGTTGAGCCGACTATCTCGAGAGGTCGTAAGTACTGAGTAATAGGAAGTGTGCCGGGGCTTCCAACTAAAGATATACAAGGGCCAGGATGGCTTCTTCCGAGGCTGTCAGCACAACAGCCCCAGCACGCCCCGCTTACTCTGGTTCATTCTAATCTTACTGTAAGCATTATTTTAGGAGTATGCTGTCTTTCGCTCAAATGAGAATCATGGAATGCGGACGTTCAGTAATAAGCTGCGCATTGCGGCCCGAGTCAGCAGATGATTCGCTTCGCATTGATACGGGTCGTCAATGTGGTCGTCAAAGACAACATCGGCATACTATGTAAATTATAATCTGGCTAGGACCCTGCGTCTTCAAGCAACGCGAACACATTCATGGTATGCTGCAGATCTCGCGCATGCCTAGTCTAAGTAGTGTACACAGTACAAATTATAATAGAGTAGTGGATGCTTTCTCGCAATTGTAGACTCCTGGAAGTGACATTGCGAGAGATGTGGGTAGCGGTTCCCAACACTTGATTCATACAACGACGGGAAGGCGCGATGCATTCACGGCAGGCGCGTCTCACTTATGGAAGGCACGATCTGCGTGGTAAGCATGAGGGCTCGCGAGCCGCATGCCCCCGCTATGAGGTTGCACGCCCACGACCCGCGGAAATGACGTTGATTTTCATCGCTCACACCCTTCACTGTACTCACCGCCTTGACAAAATTCTGCCACCGCTCTCACATCTACCATCAACTTCTGAATTATCACGACACCTCGGGCCCGTCATGGGTCGCAGGCCCAACCAGTTGATTCTCGAATACTTTGAACGCGGCCCAAAGCTGGAAGATGCAAGCAATCGCTACCAGCACACTTGCAAATCTTGCGGCGAGAAGGTAGGTGCGCCCCAGGAAAGCCCCGCAATAATGCTGCGAACACGTTCAGACTCACGCGTCGTGACTGCAGTTTCCGAAGGGCCGCATAGATAGCCTCACGAACCACTTGGTCAAGAAATGTCCCGCCTTGCCCCTCCGCGACCGGCAACGCGCTCTGCTGCAGTTTCACGAACTGCCCGTCCCCGAGAATATGGCAGCGCAAATGAGCACATCCTCACAGATGCAGAATGGCCCGCAGATGAACCTACCGTTTGCGCCGTCCAAACAACTCTCGGCGCTGGAAACACTGGCCGAGGTATCGAGGCAGCACCTGGACTTGACTGGACAGCGCATGCCCGAGAAGTCGCAAGCCCACCACAATAACCATGCCGGATTGTTGGAAGATTTTCTGATAGATGATCGTACTGATGGCACAGACTTGGCTTCAATGTCACAGGCTATGGACCTGTCCAATGCGCCTGCTATGCCAGCTATGTACCAGTTCAATGGACCACTTCACCATTCACCAAACGGTTCACCTCACATGGGAAACATGCCGTTGTCTAGCTCCGGACCAATGTCACAAATGGTACCATCGCTTGTTATGGCGGCGTCTGCTGCAAACGATCTCATGCCTTTGACGAACGGACTGCCTATGGACTCTGACCTGCATCTAGCAGGCAATGGCATGAATGGCATGGGCGACAAGTTTTTCCAGACGCCAAATCGAGGACAGTGGCCGAACCTACAGCCAAATCCACTGGATCCGCTGCTCCAGGAGCACAACAAGGAGGATCTCAATAAGACCATGGCTCATCCGCGTCCCATCGCTATGAACCCTAATGCTCAGACACATTTCACGACAGACTTTAGCGTGAATCAGAAGGTCACCAAGCCCAAGGTCAGGGGTCGATTCTCAGATTCAAGACGCAAAGAGGTGCAAGAAGTGCGGAAACGAGGTGCATGTATACGCTGTCGCATGCTCAAGAAGCCTTGTTCTGGCGAAAACCCGTGCAATACCTGCCAGAACGTCGAGAGTGCACGACTATGGAAGCAGCCATGCATACGCACAAGAGTCGCAGACGAATTCCAGCTCTATACTGCTGGTCTGCACGCCATGCTGGCACACCATGCAGTTTTCCAAGCCAAAGGACAAATTCGACTGAACCAGACACCAGGACGTATTGAGACGTCCCATTACCCACAGTCCGGCCACTTCGCGACGTTCACGCCCCTGAAGTGCCAGCAGACCCAAGCAGCCCAGAACGCGGACATCGATCCAGCCATCTTCGCACCAGTGACTGCTTCGGACCTTGAGCTCATAGACACTGACGATGATATAAGTGGCAAGCTAGACCTGTACATTAAAAAGATGGGTCCCAGCTTCTTCGACACTGAGAATTCAGCCTTCATGAAGACTACAGTTCAGTCCGCCATGAGCATCACAACATCGAACCAGGACCAGTTGTTGTCCAAAGCCATGGAGCTGTGGAACTTGACTCGCATACTTACGTCAAAGACTATGGATTGGCATTTGTTCTCGAACCCCTCTCAACCCCCTACTGTAGCACCGCCTACACTGTCTGAAGCCGAGATGGAGGATCCAATACGTATACCAATCACTGCGACTAACCACTCGATGTCATACGAACTCATCAAGATGCAACTCATGGGCGCTACAGAAAAGCGCGCAGCTTGTCTCGCCCGCATCGTCATGAACGACCTCGAGCGCCGACTCCTCCAACGCCAACAAGCCAATCCATTCGAAACATTCCTCGTCGCCGTCATCTTGCTCGCCTGCGTCGAACGCATGTGCTGGTTGTTCCGCACATGGGAGGTCCAACAACCCAGCACCACAAGCGCACCAGAACCCGACACAACCCATCCATCCCTGACGAACGAGACCGACCTTGCAGCTGCCTTACAATCAGCTTCATCACCTCCAGCTGTATCTCAAGATATCGCGCACCCACCTCCCCGCCACCCCAAATGGCCCCTCGACCGCACCCCATCCTACTTCTCCCAACAAGGAGAACGCTTCAGCGACATTCTCAACATGCTGCTCAAAATGCGCGGCGTCCCTCCGAAGCCGACTGCGCGCAATACAGACGGGATGCTCGTCGTGTGGGCCGACGACGCAGACGAAAAGATCAAGGACTGGTACGATGGTATAGCTGTCACAACGCAGGTGCTGGATGAGAAGGCGAGCGCGAAGTTTGTGGGTGAGGATGTGAGGGAGTGGGAGTTGAAGTATGTTGGGAAGATTATACGGGGTGATTGAGGATATGTTGTTGCATGATTGATGACAAGGTTATGGTAGGGTGGGAGGTCTTCTGTGTAAGTGCGATGTTTGCGCTTTGATACCCCAAAAGTTACGAGTATGATGTCGGATCTGAATGGACTGGGAGACACGGAGAAGGGGGACAGAGTGTTGTTGTACAGCAGGTAACACAATACAGCATGAAACGACAGCAAATTGCAACTCGTCCGTAAAGACTGATCATGAGGATCGTAATGTGGATTGTATGTCTTGTGTCATATACCATTATCATCACCTGCATGAGCAAACCAATGCGTCCATAAAAGTCTACAGACGCAGCTGCCGTACGCTCCACCATGCCCCGCCAATGCCGGACCGTAATCCCGCGACCAGCCAGAGCTCCAGCGCTAACATATCCTATTTTTCGTCAGACGCAGAGTAAGTTGGTCCGCCTAGGCAACTTCTTCGATCTTGGGCTTATCGCTCGTGGCGGTGGTGGATGCCTCGGCTGCGGGTGCCTTGTCCTTGCTGTCCTCGTCGTTCTCGAGCTCGGGCATGTCCTCGTCGTCATCGTCGCTGTCATCGCCATCGCCCATACCACCCATCATGTCGCCCATGCCGGGAAGGCCGCCTGCGCCTTGGGCGGCGCCGAGCTTGCTGAAGTCGATGCCGCCGAAGCCACCGTCTGCACCTGCGCCGCCCATTGGGTTCATTTGGTTCATCATGTCGTCCTCGGGGGCCTCGTCTTGCTCGTCCTCATCGACCCACTGTGCGAAAAGTCAGCTCTATTTGTGCGCAGACATGGGACGTAGCTTACCTTGTCAAAGTCAGTCTTCAGGTAGTGCACCTTCTTGCTGTCCTTGAGCAGACGCGGCCAGAACTCTTCCTTGAGCTCCTTTTTGCGCAGCACCAATGAGACATCGCGCCCGCTGTGGTGGATCTTGGACTCCTTGGGGTCGATCTCGGCGTAGAATTCGATGTCTACGGCGTATGTGACCTTCTTCGATGTCGAGGTACCCTTGAAGCTCAGCGACGTGTCCTTCAAGTCGAGCTTGAGATCTGATTCGGGAACATCGGCGGCCACGATCGTGAGGTAGACGTAGTTCCTCTCAGGGTCGCTACTGGATGAGCGTTGCGCCCAGGTAACTGCTGATTGTTAGCGATTGCTCGTTGTGAAAGCTCTGCCTGAGCTCCATGTTCCCTCTAGAAAAGGTAGAGCATGCTATCTGCCCTGGAAACACGGTCGCCTTCGCGCAGGCTTGTAACCAGCCGAAGTCGACGTGTGTTGGAGCTTGGACGCGGGCAAGGCTGCAGCTTACCTTCAGGTACGACGGTTGACATGTTGACAGTTTGAGGTTTTGGAGGTCGAAAGCACTCGATATCGTGGGTTTTGTACGTGGTGTAGAGGGTGCGTGATGTTGGTATTCTTGGGAGTGTGTTGTTTGTTACTGGCGAAGTCGAGTGAGGGTGGAAGAAATGCAGTGGAGGGACTAGCGTAGAAAGTAATGGAAGCTCCACAGAACCTTGAGCTTCAATGTCCCTTTCAGGCAGTGATTTGCTACCGGGCTATGACATATGAATCACGATTCTGTTGTATTGCAACCAATCAATTTGTCTTAAGTATCGTGAAACTGTGTCGTGGCGCGTATTGTTGTGTTTGCTCATACTCATGGGTTGCGGCTCTTGCTGCCCCGCGAAACGTCACCATGGCTCGGCAGCGCTAGTACCTCGACCGCCAACAAGGCACCTCTGCTGCCATTACTTACACATACACACTCAGCAACGCGACAGTCACGGGGTTACCACCTTTTCAATCTCTCCAGTCTAAGATTCGCATTCTCACGTGAAGCTTGATCGTACATTCTGGCTTGAATCACTACACCAGCCCCGCAGGTGATCACTGGCGCATACCGCCGAGGACTCGGATCGTCCAACGCAGACATCTTGCAGCCCTCACATTGATTACCCATCATGGAGACCATTCGCGGTCTCCTCTGGAAACCCACCCCAGAGGAGCAGGTACATAAATTTGCGACTCTATCTACAAGCACCATCATTGATATATGTATAGAAGCGGAAATGTAACGCCCTCGTCCGCCAAAACGTGCGCAAACTTGACCGCGACATACAACAGCTCAAAGCCACCGAGCAGAAGACCAAGACCCTAATCCAACAATCGTCAAAACGCGCCCAGCGCAACCCCTCCATGGCCAAGCAAGCCAACCAAGACGTCCGCATCTTCGCTCGCGAGCTGATCCGCGTACGGAAACAGAACGGCCGACTCCAGACGAGCAAGGCGCAGTTACAATCCGTGCAGATGCAGGTCAACGAGGCGTTCTCTGTACGCAAGATTGAGGGCAGCATCAAGGCGAGCACAGGGATCATGAAGGATGTGAACAGTCTGGTGCGATTACCTGAGCTTACGGGCACAATGAGAGAGCTCAGCTCTGAGCTCATGCGCGCCGGCATCATTGAGGAGATGGTGGACGACACGCTTGGGGAGAATGAGATACTGGAGGGTGAAGCGGACGAGGCGGAAGAAGAGGTGGATAAGGTGCTGAGTGAGGTGCTCAAGGACAGATTGCCGGCTAGTAAGGCGAAGGAGGAAGAGTTGCCGAGTGCACCGCAAGCGGAAGAAGAGGAGGAAGAAGATCAGGCGGAGATGCTGGCACAGATGCGGGGGCGACTGGAAGCACTCAAGAGCTGAAGACGGAGAATGCGAAGTTCTGTCATGCTGGAGTGCACCATTTGCCGTACTTTGGCGTTCAGGAGCACTTTCACCAAGCGATTACCCAAGAATTTCACATCTCGAATTTCGCTCCAGAGCATATGCTGTCTATTCTGCAGGACTTCCAACCTCGCTGACCTTCGTCAGAGATGCGAGGAAGTTGTGGTATCTTGTAGGTTCTTAGTCTCCATGCTTCTCCTCGCTCAAGAGTGGCAGCCTACGCACTTTTAGTGACGATTCCAAAGTCTTCGTGCGGGAAGTTCTCCAATGTACGAAGTAGCTTGGCCCAGCCATCGTTGATCTCTCCAGGCTGGCCAACTCTCCGCTTCCCTTGCGCAACATCCACTTCGGTCCGTTGTAGCTGTTGCTCCTCATCCTCTTTGTGTTCTCCTGTTAAACCTGCCAGTACTTCTGCCTCTCGTCCTTTGTACTCCTGCAAAAGCTCAGGGTGCGGACACCACACAGCTTGCATGCCTGCTCTCCGTCCCGACTCCACACCCGGCACACTGTCCTCGAACACCAAGCACTCTTCCGGTTGTATCGGCGGTTGTCCCTGTGCTTCGAGCGTCTTGTTCAATTGCGAGAGTGCAAGGAGGTAGATATCTGGCGCTGGCTTGCCCCGACCGGGTGGTATTCTTGGATCGTCGCCCAGAACACGATGTTGAGGCTCGAAGTGGTCAAACAGATCATCGAGGTGGGACGCCTTCAACTTGAAGTTTCCGGCATGACTACTCGTCGCGAGCGCAACCTGTACACCTCGCTCTTTGAGTTGTGGGAGCAACTCCATCACACCTGGTAGCGGCTTTGTGTTTGGGAACAACTTTGTCTGTAATTCCTTTTGCTCTTCCATAAATTGCTCACGCGATATAGGCAACTGTGCCCAGCTGTGGAAGATCTGGCCTGCTTGTGGGCCTGGACGACCTTGAAGCTGTGCTTTTATGGACCATGGCAGGGAGGGCTTGTTGTAGCGTTCTAGGATAGTGTTCGTCACGACTGTGTAGATGTCCTCGGAGTCGATGAGAAGGCCGTCCATGTCGAACAGCGCTGCGCGAACGGGGGGTGGTGGGGAAGTAGTGCTGGTTTGTGTTAACACGAGCTTCTTACGTGGTGCAAAGGCGCGAAATATACTTTGAGCCCATGGTGTGAAAGGCCTGTAGAGTTGCAGTATGTGAGGACTTGTGTCTGGGTTGTAATCGAGGTGCAATTGCGGTCTGATGAAAGTTAGGGTTCATTGAACGGGTACCCCACCCACATGGCCGAGGCTAGCCGTTTTATCGATAACTTAGTGTTCGTACATGGCAGGCACGATCGACGTCACTCTATACAAGCTTGACTCAATCTACGCGTTGAGACGCGCCAAATTGGCCTTACATACTTGCCATGGCTTCAACTTCGACCGAACCGGTCGCAAAAGAACAAGCGGCAGTTGCTGCCCCACCCGACATCTTCCCGCTCGACGAAGAAAAACAGCTGCTCGAGGAGTCAAACACCGAGAAGGCTTCAGCAAACAAGGCCTTCACGACTGGCGAGTACCATGGCGCGATACAAAGCTACGAAAAGGCTCTCGGGGTCTGCCCGAACTACCTCGAATACGACATCGCCGTTCTTTGCTCAAACATTGCAGCGTGCCACCTGAAGCTCGACGAGTGGAAGCAAGCTGTCGAGTCAGCCACAAAGGCGCTAGACGCGCTGGATAGGATAGATCCGCCACCTGTTAAAGAGAGGCCAGACTCAAGAGAAGAAAATGCGGTGACTGGTGGAGGCGTCGTAGGCGAGATTGACGACAGCACAGAAGTGCTCCTCGACGCCCTCACCCGCACGGGCCATACCGTCAATGATGTCCACAAACTCCGTACAAAAGCACTACTGCGCCGCGCAAAAGCACGTCATGAAGTCGGTGGATGGGCATCTCTACAAGGGTCGCTCGAAGATTACCAGGCCCTGTCTAAGCCGCCGAACCAGCTCTCGAGCCTAGACCAGAAAGCTGTACAAGCTGCGCTACGGAGGTTGCCTGCGCAACTGGATGAGGCGAAGAATACTGAGATGGCGGATATGATGGGCAAGCTGAAGCAGTTGGGCAACGGGATATTGAAGCCATTTGGGCTGAGTACGGATAATTTCCAATTTACGAAGGATGAAACGAGTGGAGGATACAGTATGAATTTCAACCAAGCGCCGGCGAAATAAGTAGGATCTACAGGTCGGAAGGCCCATGAGTGCATACTCAGTGGGTGTTCAGCTCTGCTGGGTTGCAATGTTACAGGTCGCGTTGCAGGGGAGAGCGGGCTTGGTGGATGGATTTCATCTCCATTCGGTCCTGTGCTGACCTGCCACATTGGATCAGCACCTTTCAGCCAACAAAGTCAGTCCAAGAAGTGATGTGGTTCCTGCACCACCTCAAAAAGAAACGAAGTCTCACCTGTGCCATCCCAGACAACGCGATACCATCTCTGGTATTGATCACTCCATAGCCATGGGTGATCCTGCCGGGCAAGCAATTCAGCGTTTAAGCACGCTTCCTCAGCGTCGGCGCGGGCGCGCGCTGCATCTTGGTCTCGCTTGCTCTGCTCTTTCTCTCCTGCGCTACGTCAATGTCATAGGCGCCACTACAAGTAGTTCTACTTGCCCTTGTTTCTCTTGGGAAATAATGGTGCTACTACCGAGGAGCGACCCTCCTCGATATGCTGGCCTATATCACATCCCAACACCATATCGACGCCCAGTCCATGTTGAACCTGAAGCCGGTCACGACGGCTTTCGGATCTGCCTTCCTCGAGCCACAGTCCCTCCTTGGTTCCATCAGCCAGGCTTTGCCTCAAAGCTCTTGCCAAGTTCTCGGATATGTGCACGCCCATATACCTCTCGTCAAAGACAGCACGTACTGTGATGTCTTGCTCTTGATCTTGCGTTCTGACGGCGTCCCGAATGCGCACGGCAATAGTCTCGTCTTAAGAAGTCAGCACGTGTCACAACAACGCGACGGAATATACCAACGCTGCACCGGCATTCTGGAGAGTTCAGTCTCCGACTTGCGAGGATACCTGTGGATCTGCAAAAGTATTTCTAGCTAAATCGAAGGCTCGAGGCTGAGAATTGTTGACGTGTTCAGGCCAAGTAGGCTGACACCCAGGTTGACACGCCACCATCTGCACAGTTGTCACGAGGCTAGGTCCTCAGCCTGCTGCGCCGGCAGAGTCTCTACTCTAGTCAGAGCCTTTGCCAATTCTAATCCCTAGCATTTCGTGCGAAATGGATTTTGGCACCATTCAAAATGGCTATCCTGGCCTCGCGAAACTCATTGGTCCGAATGTTGATCACGGCCTGGGCATCTTCAGACAGTTTGCAGAATTCAATGCACGGAACCTGCTTTATATGCAGGCTGAGTTGCTGTGCCTTCAGAAAGAGCTTGCACTACTGACATACACCGACCACAATGGCCCGGACCCTAAGCCAAATACATTTGCTCACAGTGTCTGGAACATGAGAGAGACTCCTACGTGTCCGCAATGGGCCAAAGTGCTTGAGATTAGGGAGAAGTTGCGCGCGTATAATATGCACTCCCCAGCTATGCCATACTGATCGGACTGCAACTCACGCATATGACCCAAGATGCATGCCTACTTCAACAGGTGCAAATAGCGAAGCTGGATCGCGCAAATGAACACGATCTCACATTCTTAGTCGACTGGATTCATCATAAGGAAGGCGGTGATGGCTTCCTCTCCAGTCTTGAATATAAGGCCTACGACGTACGCTAGCTTTCGGACCTTCTCTCAATCTCAAGCAGAGCCCCGAAAGACTAGCTCTCACGCTGGCTGGAAGTCCGGGTCATACCGCGCCTTCCCGAGTGGATGCATAACGCTTTGCGGGTAAGTCCGCCGTTCTGTGAGCAAGGCATCATCTTAAACCGTCCAGATTCTGTGCAGCAAGCTCAATTGAGTGGTTCCCATCAAGATGACTTCCACAGCTCGTCCAGCCGGTCCCAAGTTCGTGATAGATACCTTCTTCATGCGCTTTCATTGCAGCGGCAATGACAAGTTGTGTGCCCAGGTTGATACCGGCGCAGAATCGCTCTTTATCGATCGGAAACATGTGATTGATCTCGGCTTTGGTGATCAAATTAAAAAGTACGAAGGCGAAGGGCTTGCTACAACCAATCACAAGGATGTCCCGGTTTTCGGTGTTATCTTGCTGAATTGGTGTCCACTTGTAGCCAATGGGTGACTTCAAGATAATTGGTTTGTTGTCGAAAATCTGGGGCATGACGTTCTGATTGGGCGCATCGGATGGTACTAGGTGCTGCGCAGTCTCGGTCCGGAGGTATTTGGGATAGTCAACAAGCTCGAGAGACGGCGAGATACGGGCAGCTACTGGCTACATTGGGACCATGAGAACGCCAAGACCAAAGTTTCACTCATGGAACAATAAGCATCAGATGTCCCGAGTTTACCGGGTCCTGTACGCTCTAAGACTGAGCCGCCGAGAACAACCTGGTTGAGACAGCTTTCACCATTCCAGTCGGCCCTAAATTCCAGTCGGAAGGCAACGACATCTCTATGTGAATATCAGCATGGTGTTTAGCATGCTCGAAAGTCGAACGGATATGGACCATCACCCAAGCATGATTCACAGCCACAGCCTTACGGTCAAACATATAATGTACAGTCGGATCCTGAGTCCGATGAGAAAGAAGAGCCCGATGATGAGGAAGGTGAAGACCACCAGCCAGTACAGCATCGCACTAATCAGCCACATGAATACCAACCTGCCCCGCCAACCACTACACAACAGACTGTCTCAAACAAAACCTCTAATGACCCTGGTGGCGACATCGAAATGGACTTGGAGTCCCGAGTATCAACGATATTATTTGGTAGTATATAATGAGCATGGTACGTTCATCTTATTTACTCTCAGATCATATTGAGTCCGTAGTAGGCTTCTAAGATCTTCCGATACTTACCGAAAAAGTACGACATGAGCTTTCAGCTAACATTGTCAGGTTCACCTGAATAAACATGGGCGCCGACTACAACAGATAGCCAGTCCCATTCTTCGTATACAATAGCGAGCTCGCAATATTGTGAGTCCAATCGCAATGACCGCAAATCTGGCGGTAATCTGACAGCTGTAGCGGCTGCTGATATGCAGTGTCCCACACTTCAAGAAGCGCGACCGCGAACCACCGGACCACTACTTGGGAGAGTACTACCTGCTGGCTTCGGAACCAATTACAATCAACGTACGTATCGTGGTCCGAATGACCCCGACACTCGACTGATGGCGAAATTGTAGATATAGCGCATGGCATGATTTTCCAGCCTCGTTCACAGACTGTTGGACCTGTGGGCATTGCACCACCTCCCTTGCCAGCTTTTACGCGTTATCAACCAACCAGCCACAATCGTACGTGTGACATATGAGTCTTCGCGAACAAGACTACTGACTGCATGACAACAGGACGAGAGGTTGAGTCGCTCGCACAATACGTAGAGAGGATGCGAATACAGAATTGAAAAAACGATCTTAGGTCCAGCGTGTCGAAACATTACGAGACTTCTCTAGACTTGAATGATGATGCGGTTGCTGGACCCATTCATATTCTTCGAGAGCTCTAGTTCGGAACCAAGACAGCGCATCTAGTAATGCTACGTATGCTCAATCACAAGGAGCTACCCAGAAACTTTGAACATCGCTGCGTTTGTTCTGAAAGTGCACTAATAACCAGCATGATATTGATTAGACATCTGACAGGGGCGCATGGATGCGGGCGAGTAGCTTGAGATGCTTAGACCCTCCCGAGATAAGAAGGTCAGATAGTCAGCGATGGAATTTTGATCTAACTGTTACCAAAGGGTTATCTACGTGTCTTTCTAGCTCAGAACTGAAGGCAATAACGCCAAAATTTGCTGCCTGGACCAGGCATGGATATGTTTCATGCTCTCTCATTTGACTCGTCCTCTAGAAAGTAGTACTTACCATATTCAGCAGGGTTTACATGGCCCTGCGGCTCACCGGTCGCCAGCATACTTAGCCTGCGAATCAGCTGTGGCTGCAGGAGTGCCTCACAGGTTGACCAATCTGGACTAGCTAATTGTTGATACATCCACACTTGACTTGCGCCCATCTTGTGACGCTAGGATCGCCTCTTCCTGTTCCATCAGACAGTCTCAGTCTCTTCTGGTCCACGCTTTCATCAACATCTCTTCGCATTTCTATCTGTAGCAGGCAGCCATCGAACTCGTCAATATTTGTCACATCGCACCTAAATTGAGCCTGTCCTGGAATTGAGTGCAAGCATATTGCATGTCTTTCCACGGTGTTCCCTACGTTCAAACTTGCGCTGACTGAAGTCAGGGTGCGACTTACCTCGGCTGCAGTCAAGTGCGAGCTTGGGGTCAAGAGCTATGAAATCGAATAACATGATCCGGGACGCAAATCAGATGTCAGCCTTTGTGTATAAACCACTGGACTTGGAGGATACATCCTTCCGCCTCATACGCCTCAAGAAAGGGGAGATTACAGCCATATAATGCGAGATATTTCACGCGTTGTTCTACGATGAAGAGACGTTTCTTGAGTACGAAGCATTGTCATACACATGGGGACATCGAGAGAAGCCATGCAACATTATATTGAACAGAAAGAGAATGTATGTTACCCGGAATCTGTACGAGGCGCGGTGGGACCTACGCTATGCCGTTCAGGACCGAATACTCTGGGTAGACGCTCTGTGCATCAATCAGAGAAACCCCGAGCAGCGTGGACATCAAGTGAGACAAATGCCGTCATCTATAGGAATGCGGATGGAGTCATCATATGGTCAGGCCGGCCCAGCGCTTCGGAGGCTCATGCTATGAGCACATTGTGTCGCTTGGAAGCAGAAATGAACAACCATGCTTGGAAGCGCTGGAGCATATCGCGTACGCGATGGTCATCCTTGTGGAATACTGTGATCGATAGCCTACATGGCGAGCTGATTTCCATATCTAGAGCCGGCCCTGACTCCCTTCTCACCCATTCATGGTTCGGATGGGTGTGGATCATCCAAGAAGTCGCCAATGCACGCGCGGCTAGGATCACGGTCGGCAAGTCATCTGTATCAGCTCAGACCTTTTGCGTTATGATCTGCCTGGCGGAAGTTCACGTTACTACCCATAATCAGGCGATCCTGGACGTGATGCCGGGTCCAGCTCGAAGCTACTCCTGGTGGACGCAAGGCCCAGACATATTGGTCTTACTATGCAAATTCAGACAGTGTCAGGCATCCGATCCACGAGATCGCTTGTATGGCTTACTCGGTGCAGTATCACATGCGGATGGCTCTAGAAAGCTTGTAGCAGATTATCAAAAATCAGAGCTCCAAGTTATTCGAATGATAATCCTGAGCCTTCTTGGGGCCGACACTGTACATACTTCTGGAACCTTTTTACCGGAGTGGACAATGTCTGACTTCCTCAGTCAGGAACCGACTTCGAAAGTCTTAACTGAACGGCTGCTTGAGCGGATCGTAGCAAGTAATGACCAATACGGCTTCAAGGCAGTACTGGGGATATGTCAGCTTGATCCACAAGCACTCCTTCTGCACGTCGAACGTCTTCGGCAACAAAGTGGCCGATCTGAGAGTGCTGGCCGTATGTTAGCCATATACCAAAAGTCTTTAGATCCGTCAAAACCCTCGGGGGTCTTGATGGGCTCATAGTGTGCCTGAGCTTCCCATGATGGTGTGAAAACAGACTTGGCGGCTATTGGCACGTAGCTGAAACTCGACCAGGTATTCATGGTGTCAGCATTTGCGATAACGTTGCGCTTGGGGCGAGTATCACATCCGACAGCAACCATCAAGTCGAGCTCGTCTGCTAAAGGCATATCAACGGACACAAATTCCCTAACCTTACCACAAAAGCAACGAGAAGCACTGGATGCCAAAGCCGAGGAAATGCATGCCCTCTGATGTATTCCGGATCTTAGCGTCTACCTTATGAGCGATCTCACATGCTGGCTATCATAGTCCTTTGATCGCTTCGTAGATCGCGCATCACACAATGCTATGAGGTTACGCCCCTCTATAGTGGCACATTCCGATCGACTTCCGTCCACATACAACTTCGATCTCATATAATGCCACCTTGCACGTGCAAGATATTGTAATGTAGTCTGCTATACGATGCCTCAACGCTTGACGCAGGATTGGCAAAGTTCACGTGCTGCGTAACGATGCCCGGAAATTTTGTAAGATCAAAGTCACTGGAAGGGTTCATTGACTTCTCTAACAGACCACCAATCCTTGGCTATAGATGCGCGAGGCCATCCAGCACGGCGTATTGTCGAACATGGGACAATACTGGCCGGATACAGCCAACCTACTTCCAGGATCATTACCAAAATCGACCTAGGTATCGTTGCGAACTTTCGAAACCAATAATCCATCATTCTGCAACTGCTTAAACACACCACCAGGGTCATATTTCTCAGCCGATTCCTTCATGAATCCAATACTCTCAATTCCATAACTGCACAACGGCGACTGAGCGAAGTCGCTATCGTTCACGAACTCAAACTCGAACATTTTTCTTGCCTCTGCCGCAGCCGCTTTGATCCTGCCTACAGGCCTCTGAATCATGTTCAGACCCGTCGCATCCAGCGCGTCGTCCGTCCAGAACGCAACGATCGACACCCACGGTTGGCTCACTGGTTGGACGTTGAGCACATTGCCACCGAAACTCTTGCTCTTCTCGACACTCACTGGACCCAGGGGTTGAAAGGTATGCACCAAGCTGATATTCGGCGAGGTTCTCACGACGTCTTGCAAAATTCCCAGTGTCTTGACATACAACTCGACATCAGGCTTGAGCGACATGGTCCCACTCGCCCGCTTCCCAACTTGATTCATCGTCTGTGCAACCGCAGAAGAATATTGTGTACCATTCGTCTCAGGGATCGGCACCGACACAGGTGTTATGTCGTCGAAAGGAGCGAACGCATTTGGTCTTGCATCCACCCACTCCTTGTAAAGCATTCCGGTGACCAGTATGGTAGGAGTTGTTGAGAGAAAGAAGCCAGTGTTGTCGTCCTTGGTTATGTTCTCCTGCACTTTCACGGCGGCTGCCATGACAGCGTGGGCATCGTCGGTGCTATACACCCGAGTCGTGTACCGGAGTTTGTAGTCCGATTTGGTGTACAAATCAAAACGAGTCACGATACCAAAGTTCGGCCCACCTCCTTTCAGTGCTTTGAACAAATCGGCATGGTCGTCCTGGTTCGCATTGCCGATTCGTGAATCTGCAAGCACGACTTCGAAGTTCTTGACGTTGTTGGCGACCATGCCCCACGCGTTTGTAAAATGTGACATACCACCTGAGATCACAGGACGAGTATGAGATACCCTGTCTAGGAGGAAGAAGCGTGCATACCACCAAGGACAAGTCCCGCGACACCAACGCCCGCAACGCGTCCGCCTACCACATTGAGCTGGTGCTTCGCGAGCTCTTCGTAGATTCTTTCCCACGTAGCGCTTGGACCAACTGAGACGTACGAATGATCATCAGACAGTCTGATCTGACTCAGATCGCGTATATCAAGCAGCACGCCTTCATCCCTGATACTAGCGAAGTCAGGACTAGTGAAGTGGCCACCACTGCGGACTGCAAACTTTGCGCCCACGGATGTGATGATTTTCATGACAATAGCGACTTCTAGAGCGGAGTGAGGCTTGATGAAGCATTAAGCTAGAAGCCAGCAGTTCTGCGCCCTTGTAGAAAAGAAGTTGTGGGCTATGTGTAGCAAAAACATGGCTGGAAGAGATGGATGTACCAATTGACTTGCTGTTCTTCGGAAAAGCTGACATTTGCAGAGGTGATGACTTGATCCGGAAGGATGAGTTGGGCTATCTTGCACACTGCGGTCGCACGAGCCATAAGCAAAATGTCCATGGCGGGATCCACCAGAACGTTGATGCGTCGGCATTGGAGACAATGTTTTGCTTGAAGCCACCCTCTGGATTGGCGCTGCTGCTGGCAACTATCGACGTGAGCTCGTCTGCCAGCGTTGGGTTGGCCATTGCGGAAGAAGGGAAAGCAATGTATGATAGTAGGAGGCAGTGGACGATGAAGTAGGAGGTATGCATCAAGCATGAGGCATGGTTGATATGTACTTGATATCAGCCTCGCTTGACCTTATGGTAGTTCTCACGTCACACAAAGCGGTGAGATTACGCCCTGCTGCGGTGAGACATGCCATTGAGCGAGCAACAAAACCAGCCAAGAGCTCTCATCGACTCTCGAGAATGGACTTATCGAGATTTACTTTCCAACTCTATCATTGATATTAACATTCTGTTCTTTTATCTTCCTATATTCCTTACAATTTAGTTCCGGCAAATATTCAATCGGTCTTGGGGTATATCCAGCCTATCCAAACCATGGCGCTAAAGACAGTCCAGTCAAATACAACGCAGCGAACTAGGACAACGAGCAAGCATTACGTACAAAACCCAAAGACGAACGATGCTTCAAGATGAACAAACGAAAGGCTGCCCACGGAGCTAGACGTGTAAAGGAAAACATATACAAAGGAAACATAAATCGATCTAGTATTCCACGGATCACCTCTCATCCCTCTCCTCTCCCAACTCCCTCCCAAACCTCAAACTCGCCAGCGGCGTGACCTCTCCATCGACTGTACTCTCATCATCATAGAATCCACTCTCACTAAACGCCTCTCCCTCCGCAGCGTCTTGATCGTAACTCGCCTTACGCATGAGCGGCGGCGTCTGCGGAACGGTATGGTTATTATTCTTACTGCCTAGGCCCGGGAACCCGAGCTCGGTAGATGCTTTTGACGAGTTGGAGTTTGTGCGGATGGGAGCAGGGCGGTTGTGCATTGATGAGGGCAAGTCGGGTGTGCGGCGCATGTTGGATGTTGGTGGGGTCATGAGGCCTGAGAGGAAGGATTGTGCCGAGTGAGGCGGTGCGCGGGAAGGAGTTTGGTTGCGCGAACTGGCGTTGGAGTTGGAGGCGAGAGCGGATGTGGCTTCGCCACGGCCTTTGCGCCAGTTGCCGAATGCGGCGGCAAGTTGAACGGCCTTGGGGGACGCGAAGTTGGAGAGGGTGCTGAGTGTGGGCAAAGATTTTTGGCCGCCTGAGATAAGACGCTCCTTTTCAGATTGCTCCATCTGGAGGTTGGTGCGGATGCGAATGGCAGCGTCACGCACAGTCTCGCGGTCGAATGTGGGCTGGGCGAGGGAATTGATGAGGTCATTCAAGTCATCAATTCGCACGCCGAGAAGCTCGCGAAGCCAGTTGATTTCCGTGTCGCGCTCCTTGAGCTTAGCCGGGGCTTCGGTGTCGAGCTCTGCCATCTCATGTTCGAGGGACTCAATGCGCTGTTCACGCTCCTGGAGTTGCTCCTGAAGAACGGCAATGGACTCACGGAGGGCTTGAGGCGAGATCTTATCGGCACCGCTGGGAGCCGATGAGGATGCAAAAGTGGGCGACTTGGCAGCAGCAGCGGCGGCGGCATTGGCAGCCTCCTTCGCGACATGCAACTTCTCCTCTAGCAGTGAGATCCTGTCCTTGAGATGATCCGCCTTGGAGTCGGCGAGCGCAAGCTTGTCATTGTGGAATGCTTCGGCACGCTCTCTATCCTCGCGAGCGAAGTTCAGTGCACGGGCGTGTTCTTGCTTGATGTGTTCAAGTTGGCGCTCAAAGGTCCGTTGCTGCTCCTGCAGGCTGTGTCTCTTGCTTTCGAGCGCTTCGTGAACAGCCTGCTTCTTGACATCAGATGCTGCTTCGAGATCAAGCTCGTGCTTCTCCTTGGCAGTGTCAGCGTCCAGACGAACCTGGTCGAGCTCAGCGCGGACTCGAGCAATCTCGCTCTCGAGATCGTGTCGAACAATATTGACTTGGTTGTTTGCCGCGTCAATATCGGCCTCCATGAGTACTCGAGTGCGGCGAATCTCGACATGAGCTGCGTCACGGGCTTCGCGCATGTCGCGCTCGTAACGCTCAGCATTCTTCTGGTGCTCCAAGGACTCCTTCCTCAGCTGGTCGATTGTCTCTTCGAGTCTGGCGTTGTGCTTCTGGGTTTGCTCCAGGTGAATTCTGAGCTTCATGCCCTCGCGCTCTTGAGTCTCCAATCGCTCTAGCTCGCGTTCCAGACGCTCACGGGTGCGACCCTCGGCTTCAATTCGGGCACTGAGAATCTCGTACTTGGTCGCGGAAGACTCCTCGTTCTTGTGCCACTGCGCACGCTCAGCAGCGACTTGCTGTGATGCCGCAACCATGTCTTGCTGCAGCTTCTCAAACTTGGTACGCATCGACTCGCGGACACGTGTGGCTTCCTCAGCCTGGAAGCGCGCCTGGTCGATTGCCTTGCGATGTTGTTCGCTCTTCTCGTGAGCTTGTTGAATATCAAGGCGCCATTTGTTGGCAGACAGCCTATGCTCTTCGAGTGTAGATGAGAGGGCCTCGTTCTCTGCAGTGATAGAGGTAAGCTTGTCCTTAAGGTCCTCCTCCGAGCTTTCCAAAGCAATGTTCTTGAGCTTCAGATGCTCGTTCTCGGCGTCGAGAGTAGAAATCTTCTCGTGCAATTCATCTTCATTGCTCTGGAATGTGTGCAATTCTCGGCGAGCGGCATCCCGATCATCAATGAGCGCACTGATCTTGTCTTCGTCCTGTCCAGCAGCCTGCTGAAGAAGCGAGAGCTCCTCTTCGGTAACTTTGAGGAGGCGAGAAGTATCGGCTTCACGGACCTCAAGAGCTGCACGGGTTTCGGCATCTTCTTCAATGCGGAGATTGAACTCCTTCAGCATTTCCTCGAGCTCTGCAATGCGAGCGTCCTTTTCCTGAACGGCTTGAGCTTCTTGACGTGCCGCGACTTCCATGCTTTGGCGCTTCAGCGCATCATCCACAAGTTCTCGAACGTCGTCAGCCTTGAGATGCTGGTTTGTGGTCTGTACAATTGAAGCCTTGAGACTGCCCACAACCTGAACAATCTCAGACAAGTCGACCTGCGGCTGAGCGATATCTGCAGATGCCTCTAGGGTGGCTGGCTTATGGGAAGCTAGAGCTTCTGCGACAATGTTGCGGATGGTGTCAGGTTGCACAGGCTCCACAGCAGGTAATGCAGGAGGCTGGTGGGATGACAAGGCCTCCACAACGATTGAGCGGATCGTGTCAGGCTGGATCGTCTCCGGCGCAGGGGTTGTCTTTTGATGAGCAGCGAGGGCCTCCGCAAACACGGTCTTGAGCCCCTCTGGCCACACAGGTTTGACAATCTGCTCGGGAGCAAGTGGCGCGTGCGTCGCGAAAGCTTCCATCACGATGGAGCGAACGTCATCCGGCTTGACGGTTTCAACAGGCTTGGGAGCATGCGATGCAAGCATCTCTGCGAGGATGGAGCGTATGTCTTCTGGCTTGATGGGCTCGTTTACGGGTTCTGCGACAGAAGGCTTGTTGGAGGCGACAACTTCCTCGATAATGGCACGAATCTGGTCGGCAGGCACATGTTGGACAGTTGCAGCCGTTGGCTGGTGAGCCGCAAGCACATCGGTGACGATCTCCCGGATCATCTCAGGGGCCATTGGCTGGGATGCGGGAAGCGGCATAGCAGCGGCATGTGATTGGTGCGACTCCAGCGCATCCCTAACGATGGATCGTATCTTCTCCAACCTCCTGTCTTTCCTTGGTGAGCGATTGCGATAATGCGAGTCGACACCAATATCATCATCTTCGTCATCAGCATCGCTGTCCAGTCGTTCACCAATGGACATGCTTCGTCGCCCGCGTCCAGGTCGTTGCGACATCATTACAAGCGCGTCCTGGATCCCCTGCAGGTTTTGCTCTAGCGGGCCAAGGCGGGACTCCAGCAGACGACCCATGAGGTCATCCACATGCTGATCGAAAAACCGGCTGCGCGTCTGAATCTTGTTCTCGCCGTCAGTAACGAGACCCTCGTCCCAGTCGCTCACTGGCACATCGTCGGCATTGTTGAGGCGATGCACAGGCGATTCGTACGCGAGCGCGGCACGCTCATCGTCAAACGGATCCTGCATCGATGCTGCAGAGCCTTGCATGTTGCGCTGTTGGTAGATCCTACGCGGGCTGGGGCTGGGAGCATCGCTGCGCATCTTGAAATTGGGTTGTAGGTCATTGCGATCAAACTCGTGTGGTGTTCTCTGAGGCGAGGACTGATCCCACGAATTCTCATCGCGTTCAACGCCAAAGTCAGAGCCTTCATCATTCATGTGCTTCATAACAGCATCAATATCGTTGAACGAAGCTTCGCCGAGATGGTCAAAGTCCACACTCTCGCTCTCTGGGTAGCGCGCACGCCTGCCTCCTTCCAAAGCGGTCTTGTAAGAACCATCGTCGCTGGGCCGGAAAGTGGTTGCGGGACTGCGGCTAGCGTGTCGTGGAGGCGTCGGCTGTGCCTTCTCAGGCTCTTCGGTCCGAGACGGCTTCGTAACATGGAAGCCGAAGTCATACCCAGCATTGCCAAATTGAGGCTTGAACTCGAAAGCTTTCGCACTGGCAGAGAGCGTGCTTTTGTGCGAGTGCTTCTTATTTATCGAGACAGGCTCTTCAATGGTAGGCGTGGGTACATCGCTTGCTTCAGGCGTTTTGTCATTATCGACTTCTTCGGGCTCATCCATTTGCACTGCATGTTTGCTTGGCTCAGGCGCGGGAACGTCACGCTGCACGGACAGCGGCTCAGGGCTTTTCGAGTTCGACTTAGCCCTCTTGCCCTCTGGCGATAGATTCTCCTTGTCTTCTGGCAAGTCGTCTGGTTTGAACTCCGGTACCTGCTTCGTGCTCTGAGAGTTCGAGACGTCGGCCAAGGGCTGGGATGGGAGCACAGGTTGCAGCGCGAACTTGGGCACATCATCGCCATCGGCGCGTCCACGTCGCGCCCGCTTTTCACGTCCGTCAGCCAGATTGATACGACCTTCCGAGTCCTCCTGGTGCTCTTCTTGTTCGGTTTCCTTCTCGGGAGTTTTCTGCCGGGTCATGTCTGGTCGCACAATTGGAACCGCCTTCGAGCGGGAAGCGGGCTTGATGATGTCGCTTGCAGAGAGGTTGACATCGCCAAAGATCTTGGAGGAGAAGCTTGTGGGCGCAGACACCGCTTTGTTAGGGTCAAAGGCTGATACTCCAGGATTAAAGGCAGGTACATCTGGCTTGTGTGATGGCGGGCTCGAGAAGTTGAAGCCACTAGAGGGTAAGCCAGTCATACCAGACGGCTTGAACTCTGGAACGTTGACTGCAGCCTTGAGTACAGGTGCAGCTGCAACAGGTTGGAAGGCTGGCGCGTCAGGCTTGAACGCAGGTGCATCGGGCTTGAAAGCGGGTGCAGCCACATTGAAGCTCGACATACCATCGATGCTGGGCTTGTTGCTCCGCGGCGCAACAACATCTGCTGGAGACTTGATAGCAGGCGAGAAGGTAAAGCCAGATGAAAACGAGCCAGGGCTGAAGGATACAGATGGATTGAATTTGAATTCCTTGGCCTCAACATTGAGCTTGGAAATGGACGAGCGCGAAGTATGCTTGCTGTGGATTGCAGACGAAGGCTTGCTGACGGCGAACTTGTTGTCTTTCCAAGAATTGCTGACCTGGGATGGCGCCTTCGAGTGCTGAGACGAGCTTTGCGCAGTGTTCTGGATCTCTCCATCCTCGAGACTAGGATTCGTGATATCGGACACATTCGTCTTGCAACCGTCACTGCTGTCGCGTGGATTCTGCTGAGGGAACGAGAATGACACAGGTTGCTGGGACTTGGCAAGCGAATGCGCTCGGCTATGAGGCTGAGGTTGGTGTAGGACGGTTCGAGACTCCTCCCACGTATTGTTAGCCGCAGCATTCGAAGGCTTGTATTGGTGCTTCATCTCAGGTTCCGTGCTGAAGTCACCTCCTTCTGCGAACTGCTTGTCGATAGCCTCCTCCAAATGATACTCTGCATCAGCAGCCTCACGCTCCAAGTTCTCGCTAATGTTATGACGATGGCCGCGAGGAGTCGGGACAGCAATCTCCGGTGCAGGTTTAGCGGCATGCTTCATGGCCGGCACCTCGTCTTCCTCATCCTCGTCTTCGGGCACTTCTGCAAGAGTCGACGAAGGTCGCATGCCCATGAGCTGTGATTGCTGATGTTGCAAAAGCTGGGCCTGGAGTTGCTGCTGCTGAATTTGCATTTGGAGCAGGAAGTCGTCCCGCTGATTCGGTGTAGGAGGAAACTGCGAGTTGGGCCGGGGACCAAATGGAGAGCTAGGCGAAATGATGCCAGCAAGGTCAGACCTATTGAAAGGCAGAGCAGGCGAGCCTGTGCGGCCGTCTTGAGGTCCAAAGTAATTTCCGGGAGACCATGTGCCAGAGGGAGAGATGGCGTGGTGTGCAAAGCTTGCAGGCGAGCCGAATGTTGAGTGACGATGCATGTGCATGCTCTGCCTCGGATTCACGAAAGCACCTGGAGATGCAATGGACTGCCGAGACATGTGTCCTGGCGATGGTCCCAGTGGGAACGATCCAGAGACGATGCTTCCTTGCCTGGCCATACGGTGGCTTCCTGCTGAAGATGTAGGCAGCGGCGGCGAAAATATTTGCCCGGGGTATTGCTGACTTGATGCCGATCTCGAAAGAGGCAATGGAATATCCTCTTCGCCTCCTGCGCTTACACCAAGAGCAGCGAGTTTTGCTTCTAAGAGAGAAGCAACGTAATCGCCCCATTCCTCCTTCTTCGAGATACGCACATGGTACTGAGAACCAGCACTGGCACGCTCTGCTCGAACGTCTGCTTCTCTAGGCCAGATGGCGCGGTGGTGCGAATCCAGCCCTCCTGTGCTGAAGCCTGCAGTATCATATCCCTCCTGAGCGAACCGGTGCATCTTTGCTTCAACTGCTTGCGCGCTCAATGGCTTCGGCGGGTAGCCTGGAGTTCCCCTCGGAATGTCGCGTGGTATCGAAATGATGCAGCCCTTTCCTTTGACCATGATCTTCTTCCTTACGCGAGGGACAGGCGCACGCACTAGCTCGGCTGAAGTTGGAGGCTCGCTTGGTGGCTGTGGGAGCGGCTTGTCGAGTGAAACCTGAGCAGGCTTACTGGCCACAGTCTCCGGCTTCTCTAATGTCTCTTCTGCCGGCTTGGGCGATTCTGCGGGAGTCAACATTGAGGGCGAAACCGGCGACTTGTCCGCTTGTGCATCTCGTCCATTAGATGCCTGTGTATTCAACGGCCCTGCACCTGAAGCTTGCCTCGAGTGTGAGTCTGCCTCAGGCACTGCATACTTGGAGGCCATCATCTTGCCGAGGACTTCCTTCTCGTCTTTGCTGAAGTGGCGCCAAAAGTCCTGCTGATTCAGGGTCTTGTTGGTGTTACGAGACTTGTGTCCTCTCTTCGGCGGAGCTGGTAAGTCAAAGACTTGGTCCTTGTCTGAGTTCAGGTCCGTCTCCGCGCTGTGATCACTCCACCAGTCGTTGGCCTCTCTGTTCCAACGCTGCTCCAAAAACTGCTGCACCCACTCTGCCGAGGTCGGGTTCGAATCGCTTGCTCGTGGCGTTGTTCCGGCCTGGTAGGCCTCTTTCGTCGGTGTCTCTGGATTTGGCAGTCGGGAGCGAATGAGATGTTCGAGCGTGAACTGGACTGGCGAGGCGTTCTGGTCCAAGCGTGGGATGAGATGCTCGAGGTTGAACCTGTTTGGCGATTCCTCTTCAATTTCCAGACGCGGTGGGAGCAAGTGCTCTAGTCCAAACTGCAGAACCGATGACTCTCCCTCGAGATCGTCACTCCCAAAGTTGGTTGAGGCTTGGCGCTGCGGGTTGAACGATGGAGGTGGGTGTCTGTAAGGACTGCCCCAACTGGCCGTGTAATACGAGGTGTCGGTTCTGTCGTTCCTCGCAATAGTAGACGGGGTACGCGGATTGTTTCCAAGTGCAGAGAATGAGGGGAGAGGCGGAAGCTCCGGGCTCGAATGACCAAGCGTCCTGGTCGGGGATGGAGCAGTCCACAGCGTCTGTGTGGGAGAGATAGCCTCGCGGGGACTGGTCGCTTCACCGAAATGCTGGATAGCAAATGGAGGCGATGACGGCGGAGGCAGCGACGGCGTGGAAGATCGTCGAGCTTGCATTCAACGTCTCTCGTTTCTCTTGAGCTCTGGTGAGCAATGACGCGTTCAAGGAGACTCCCTACGCGTCCAAGAGGAATCTGGTGCTGAAAAGAGATGCAGGGCGATACTCGAAGTTGCAGGAACGCGTGCGGAAGAGGATCGCGAGGCGGAGGACTGGTATGACGCAGGATAATTAAGTCTACAAGAAAGGAAAGGCTATGGTGAGCAGCTTAAAGGAGCGACATGTAGTTGGACAGCACTGATCTGGAGACAGCAGGACGAGCGAACATCCCGTGGCAGAAACAGCAGCGACAAGAGATGCAAAAGGCAGATGCGGAGGTGTGGTGGTGAGAAATTGGACGGGAAAGGAGAGGTCGTTTAGCTGCGCCGAGGCATGATTGGTCGTGCTTTCCACCCCTGACGACATTTGCAGGTGCCAGCGTTCGCTGGCCCGCAATTTCTTTGCCGTGGGGCGCACTTGCAGGTGCATCGTCGCACACACAACTAGCGGCACGCGTTGCACAGCAGAGCATTCCTCGAGCTCGTTCCCGTCATTGTAAGGCTGGGGATGCACCTTCAGGGTTGACGCTACGTCGCAGGTTTAGGCTTCGACAACAAAGACGTGTGGTACCCGATGCGTTTTCCAGGGTCTTAAAGCGCGTCAAATTCATTTGGCCAATGTTCATGCACCTGTCATCGAGCACTTTGAGCCAAACAATACTTGGTACCCAATTGGGCGCATTCATAACGTGTTCGAGACTCGCAGGTCGCATGGCAAGAGCCAGCGCTGCGCAAGAAACATGGTGTTGAAAGCGTTCGGGATTCTTGAAACACCAGGTCAGGCAAAAGTTCTGGTGCGCGGCCCTTGCCATGGCCCGTTGCGAAAATGCATGGCTTCCACAGCCCTGTATAACCCCAGTTACTTTTGTCTCTGACGATTATCTCTTACAAAATACTCTGAAGATAGACAGGCCTCTAGAAGAGCAGGGAAGATTGCTGATGCCTCCAAGACATTGGAGGGCGGGGCGCACGAATTATGATGGCGACACCCAGCTGTTGGTCTTCGTTGCCGAGCCTTTCATCTGTATCTGACCAGGGTGACCAATGGAATCGTGAAAAGGGACCTGGCTAACCATTAGTGGACGGGAGCTACCGCCACGTCAATGGGGCACTTTTGGCGCTGCAGTCAATCGGTATAATAGTCGTTTGTACCATGTCCACTCACAAATGTCGAGAAGCGCTCAGTACGTGCCGTCCAAAAGTGATGGCCACACGGTGACAGCACAGGGTACACGTTCGCGAATTGCTGTTCTTGTAGCCAGTATCCTATGGAAATCACACACCCGGCTGACTGTCACCGCCTACTTTTGGCAGATCTGCTCAGTATCGTCTGTTATACCGGTAGTCTCCATCCTTAGGAATTCGAATTCAACGCTGCCGGTCAAGTTCACCAGTCGTCATTCTCACACTGCTTGTTGGCATCCAGAAAACTTTAGATGTTCGTTCCAACATATCCGCCTCGAATATCCGCTCTCCGAGCCCAAATCCGCATAGCACGGGATCCTCCCTACCTCGGCACAGCGGTACCACACTCGCCCAATCAAATCCATCCCGGCTAACCGTATGCAGCAGAGCGTCAACGGCGTCACGTAAAACTTACTCTTATTCCCGGTAAATGGGACTTTTGCAAACTCCACTTTTGCACACCCTTCAGCTTAGCCTGAGAGACTAATGACTCCACGATTCGAAATCATGGGGGTTCCTTATAGATGGGGCCTCCTGTGTCGTAGGGGTCGTACCTGAAGATCATCTTTGCTGGGCGTGCGTCTGCCACACAGGACATAAGAGGAGGAACGTTATTTCCGAACCGGAACTATGACGACTCGATCACCACGACGAGGAGATGGAATTGAGAAAGAAGAGAACGCGATCGCGAACTCGAATGAAGAGCTAGGAATCTCACAATCGGAAAAGAGCAGGAATAGTCTTGACGACAATCAAAAATACGTTGAAGACAGACACGATGCCATACCACCAGACCATCCTACCTCCCAGGCAAACGGATCCTCAACACCACCATCAGCACCACCAGCTCAGCCGGCAGACGTCCCTCCGAACGGCGGCTATGGCTGGATTTGTGTCGCCGCCTGTGCCACCATCAACGCGCACACCTGGGGCTTGAACTCCGCCTACGCCGTCTTCCTCGCATACTACCTCGCCAACAACGTCTTCCCCGGCGCCACACCATTGCACTACGCTTTCATCGGCGGCCTGTCCATCAGCCAAGCGCTCATCGTCTCACCCGTCGCGACGCTGACTACACGCGTCTTCAACACCCGGACCACTTTGCTCATCGGCGTCGCGCTCGAAACCGTTTCCTTTATTGGCGCGAGTTTCGCCACGCGTATATGGCACCTATTCCTAACCCAAGGCCTGTGTTTCGGCTGGGGCATGGGTTTCCTATTCGTCGGCAGCGTCGGCATCGCCGCGCAATGGTTCACTACACATCGCAGTCTGGCCAACGGGATTTCCGCAGCAGGTTCCGGGCTCGGCGGGCTCGTATACTCGCTCGCAGCACAAGCGATGATCAAATCGCTCGGTCTTCCCTGGGCGTTCCGAATCCTAGGCATCATCGCATTCGTAGTAAACACGAGCTGCGCACTCATCATACGCGATCGCAATAAGCAAATCGGCTCAAGCCAATTATCCTTCGATTACACGCTGTTCAAAAAACCGCAATTTCTGGGCCTGATGGCCTTCGGATTTCTGAGTATGCTTGGCTACGTCGTCCTTCTTTTCTCGCTGCCGAATTACGCACGCACAATCGGCCTCACGAGCAAGCAGGGCAGTATCATCGGCGCGCTACTCAATCTGGGTCAAGCACTCGGGCGGCCGCCGATCGGCTACTTCTCTGATTCCTTCGGGCGCTTGAACATGGCGAGTAGCATGACGTTTCTGTGCGGCGTGTTTTCTCTGCTGATTTGGATGTTTGCGAAGTCGTTTGGGGTCGTCGTGTTTTTCGGCATTTTGGGTGGGACAGTGGCGGGCACGTACTGGGCCGTGGCAGCACCCGTCACGACTGAAGTAATGGGCCTGAAGAGATTACCTAGCGCGTTGAGTATCACGTGGCTTGTCCTCGTGCTTCCAACCACCTTCTCAGAACCGATTGGACTGGAGATTGTGAGTAGAAACGGAGGGAGCTATACGGGTGCGATTCTTTTTACTGGGTGGATGTACGTCGGGGCTGCAGTGAGCTTGTGGTGTGTGCGAGCATGGAAGATTGGAGAGCTCGAGGAGGAGGCAGCTCGGGAGGGCAAAGGGGAGCGGGAGATTGATCCTGTGAGCGCAACGGACGATGGGATGCAGGGAGGTCTGCCTGCTGGCTTCAAGAGGAGCGGCTTCTTGAAGAGGATGGTAATGTGGTATAGGGTCTGAAGGCTGAGAAATTCAAAAGCAAAAGCAGTGCATTACCGGCATTTCATAAGACATAGCATTCATTTAGCAAATCGATGCTTTCCGATATGTAGTTACCGCATCTGGTTGTCACCAGTTGGACACAGCTGCATGCCCTCGCGCATGTCATTCAAGGCAGCGACAAATTCACATGGTAATGCAGAAGTCCTAGCATCTGAATGCTTTGTACAGTTCTCTCACCAAGACTGCGCGTATACCTTCGCGGATCTTTTTCGATCCACGTTTGAATTGTGGGCTACTGTATCCCACCGGAGCTGGAGATGTGCGATAGCTTCACACATTCACCAGCAACGGTCCATACGCTGTCGGTCAAAATAGATCATGGCAACCCAAGGCCAGACTTTCTTTTTGAAGAATTTGTATTTCTACATAGGAGAGGAAAGGACGTCGCATTTCATATCACATATTCAACGCCGATGCCGGCAATTTGAAGCCAATTGGTATCATATCATCCTCCACATCGCTCGAGTCCGAGAGAGCCATCTATCGCGACTCGCATTGCGCCATGAACCGGTACATACCCTCGATGCCCTGATATTCCATCGGAGTATGCATGTCCATCTCTTCCGCTTCACTGGTGTGCAAGCTCTCGTACCCTGATGGCGACGGCGATAACCAGGGATTTCGTCCTTCTGTGAAATCGGCCAGATCGTCGAAACTGTGCTCTGAGTGCGTCGAGTACTCTCCAGAGCTAATGCTTGAAGGACTCAGCATATGCTGCCAGTCTATGACTGGTTGTACGTGTTGACGTTCCTTGACTGGCTTATCGAAGAAGGAGCACTCGGATGGTGTCTGGCTTGGTGCGAATGGGAACAGGAGAGCAATGTCGGTTCCGACAAAGGCATCAAAGTCCTCATCTTCGTGAACAGCACCTCGAGACACCCCAAGATCGTTACAAAGTATTTCTACGCTTTCCGCATCGCATCCGGGGAAATAAACCTTGAGTGTCGAATGCTCGTAGGAGATAGGAAGATCTCCTAACTCGGAAAGTCGTTGTAGATCCTTTAAAACCGCTGCCAATTCCTTAACAGCTCGTGAGAAGTCTACCGACAAAACGTCGAGCAGACCCTCGTTGTTAAGGGAGTCCTTCTCTTGCGAGAACGAAGCGAAACCCTTAACGGCCTTCAGTGGAGTAAGGGCAGTGACGGTTGGGTTAATGTTGAAGGTAATGTAGGATCCTGGAGTTGCCTTGGGCACCTTGTTCAGTGTGCGGTTGACCTGGTCCTGAAGAGCCGAGACAGCTTTGAAGCGCTTCTCTCCGTTGTGTGGGTTCACGCCGTCGAACTGGGCCTTTTGACCGCCGACGAGGAACGCTCTCACTGCCTGGGATACATTGTTGATGACTTGAGTGGGCGCAGCTGGTCCATGGCTGAAATAACGAGCGCCTCCAGCCCTGCCAGAGCCCCAACCGTATCCTCCTGCTGTCCTGCCGAGTGTGCCTCCCGTCAAGTTGGGCCTGAGGGTCGATGCGAAAGGTGCACGACCGCTCTGTGCGGTGACGATAGAGCCGATGCGCGACTTTGGGAACGATGACTTATCGAACTTCACCCCCGAAGACCGAGACGCGGCGGTGGTGAAGCGCCGGACTGCCGATGTGATCGAGCTGTGGGTGGTGTACCACCTGCCCTTGCTTTGCTTCAGGAACGCAATGCGGTGGACGGGATGCGCGGGAGCATTCCGTGCGAGTATCGGTTGTAGTTGTGCTTGAGTAGGTCGTGAACCAGCCGGAAGTTGGTTTTGTACAAGCTTCGCAGCATGCTTCCAGGCAGCCCTATTCAGGATCAGTATCCTAGCGATAAAGTGCAAAGCAGCGACTTACTTGAACACTTTCGCGTTCTTGGCCACCAGTTTGTGTAAGTGCACCACGGCCGGTGCCATAAGGGTGTTGAACTACCAGTGTTGGTGGGTGAAGCAGAGAAGGGGAATGAGGGTGTGGGGATGTGATGGTTGATGTGGCTGAGTTCGCCACCGCATCTTGCGTCGGATGTCTGGAACACCGACGATCTGGAATGACGACGATCACGTGCCAGAACCGCTCCTGTACACGTGGACCGCGCACATTAACTCGACTACCTCGATACGCGTGGATGTCGAAGTCAAAGAATATCCGTAATAAGCAGCATGTTCAATCATGATTATTGGTACGTAAGATCGATGACTTTCCTGAGATGCAATTGTGATTCTCGTACTGTTACAGATGGGACCTCGAACATGAGGCCCTACATCGCCCTTGCTTTTTATGTAACCACATGCAGGAATGCACTGAACATGCCGCTATGCTGAGAGGAGAACCTGCGACGGATCTTGGAGCATGTGTGAATGCAATGAGAAATAAAATACGCCGACCGGAATGCCATTGTCCCACATTATTCCTCGAAAACTTCGCTTGGGGAAATAGGAAAGATCAAGCATCCGACAGAAAGGTGTTTCTTGTGGTAGTATGGGAAAGAAAACAAGTGTATCGGGGCAGTTCGAAAAAGAAGTCGAAGAACACCAGGGAAGAAACGCCAAACTCGAGCTTTTGTCGCTGTATGAAACGCCTCTCGTGCCGCCTTGAGTAGGATAGGGGAAGAAGATCGATGATTGGAAACATAGTAGCGGCGTCGTAATCGTTAAGCATTCAGCGCAGCTAGCAGGCTGTCGTCCAGTAAATCGACAATACGCTGGCGATTGTGCAGGCTGATGCTACCGTCGCACAAGGCCGCCCGTAGTTGTTCAAACGCAGGGCGACAGGGGTAAATCTCCGTCTTCACGAGATCAACGAAGTCTCCAGCTACATGATCTCGCAGATTCTGCATCGACAACAGCATTCCGCCGTAGAGCTTGATCAAAGTCGAGAGTCCGACGTTGGTCATGTTGGTGGTGGCGTCTTCGGAACCAAAGTGACGAAACTCGTTGTACATTCGGGTATTGTGGTTTTGAGTAAGGAAATGAGACCAAAATGGCAGAGGACTACCATGTCGTGAGGCGTTATACCGATGGGGACGTCGCTGCGCTGCTGAAGCGCTTCTAATCGGAGGTGATAACACGAAGCATGGGTGTAATCAAACGGTAGTGAATGGACTGGCCCCTCCTGGGCTTTGACCCAATAAAGACGCAAAGGGGCGGGAGAAGTTGACAGTATAGGCTGTGTAGCATTGCGAGAGTCCCCAGAAACGTCGTCTCCGACAATACTGCTCACAATTAGCATACTGTATGGAGCTGGCTTGAGAATCTCCAACGCTTACCTTCGAGATGAATCAATGGCCCCGACCTTGACCGAGCATATGATCATCATGTCTGACACGTTTGTCAGTTTGGCTTTACTATTGATGTGTCATTAGAAGACGTTCTCGAGGTAGAAGGAAGGAGCGCATCATCTCGCAGCTGGTCTGGCTTCCGGACAAGGACCATTAAGCGTGCGACTAGCGCATCTGAGTAAGAATTGGGTTGAAAACTCACAGCCTTAGTCGAAGCCTCCACCGGATGGCCATTCGAAACAGCGCCGTCAGGCGTTCCGTCTGAAACTGCACCATTGGGCAAGTTATCCGTGGCAGACTGGTTATCTTGCGAATCCCCATTGGTATAGCCATTCATCTGAGGAAATGAAACATTGCCAGCGTGTGGCCCCATGGGCTCGCCCGCGGACATAGGCCACTGAGGAGCGCTTGACTGGTCGAAGCCGCTCGGGTGTGGAATGGGTGGATGATGAAGCTCTTTTGGTCCGTCATTCTGCGCGCTCGCATCACGGTCAGCCATCTTGAGGACAAACTGCTCCCAGCCTTCTCTCCTACGCAGCCTGTCTTGACCGTCCTCGCCTGTGCGGTACTGTACTGCAGCTGATTGCTGGCATACTAGCTTGATCAGTTCGATGTCTGTTGACAAGCTCTTGATCCGGTTGAAGGCTGCAATGAACTCAAGCGCCACGAAACCCTGAGAGTCCATATGTCGACGCAGGTACAGGTCCTTCAGCAGATTGTCCAGAGAAAAGTAGTACTCTCTAAGTATCGTTAGCATTTCGTCATGAGAAGAGGAATTGTACATACACTTGAGTAGTAATCATCTGAAACAGCGCGAACTGGTCCACATAGGGTGTATATGGAACAGCACTCATCGGCTGCTGGACCATGCCGTAGTCGTACATGTTGTACGTCTGCAGCGGTGGTACCGGCGGACCAGCTTGATAGGGTGCAAACCTATAAGGATCTGTGGTCACAGATTGCGATCGATGCCCGCTGCGACCATACTTGCCCTGTGGGGCTGTGAAAAAGCTAGGGTTCTCTGGGTTGAAGGTGGTGGGCGACCGCGGACCCATTGCGAAAGATGACATGGACTGTGTCGGCATATGGCCGTTGGCAAACTGATGCCCGTTGGCGTAGCTACCTCGACCTCCACGAGCTCCTCCTCGGCCACGATCACGTCCATTTGAGTAAGAACCGAAGCGACCCGACTTGTGTTGGTGACCGTTCGATCCATCGTGGTAAGTGTTCCGACGCTCGCCATCTCCAGGTGCGTCTGTCTGCGTAGCAGCTGATGCTCGACGATCATCGAAGGTGTTATCCTTCGTTGGTGATGCATCGCCATCTCTCCTGCGCTCACCACCAAACGCCATATCGCCTCGTCGGGGCTTGGAGCTCCGGGACGGGAACTGGCGGGAGTAGGCACCGTTCTGGCCGGGTGCCTGAGAAGCATCAGGAGCCGAGGCGGAAGTCCTGGGCCTGAACTCAACATCAGATGAAGGTGCTCCCATCGGCTTGGATGGCTTCTCCACAGCGGACGCTTGCAGGGATGGAGACGCTGCGTTGCCCGCGCGCTTGGCCTTTGGTGAGGCTTCTCTGGGCGCCGCACCCTCGGCGCGCTCGCGCTTCGTGTTGTCACCATTAGTGATCGAAGGGGATGCTGAGCCATCCTTTTCAGGCTGCCTTGCACCATTGGACCCGTATGCGGAGGTCCTGCCTGCTTGCTGAGCTCCTCCACGCCCGCCCGGTCTGCCTCCTCGTCGAGAGTTCGCGGCATTGGGCAGTGGTGTGTTGAAGACAACAGACGGCGTATACGGGACTTTCACCCATTCCTGCTTGCCATGCGATCCATTGGAGGTGCTTTCTTTCCGCTCCTTCTCAACCTTCTCGCCCTTTTCTTGAGCCTTCTTTCGGTCTTCGTCGATCGCAATCGCCGTGTCTGGGGTCGGCCACGACTCCTGGTCGCGCTTCGGAGGCGGAGGTTGGGCATTCTCTGAGGCCCTGGGCTTGCTGTCTTTCTTCAACTCGCCCTCTGACCTAGTGTCTTTCCGACCTTGAGAGAACTTGTCCTCTTCCTGGCCCTTCGCCTTGCCGAAAATTGTCACAGGTTGTCCCTTGACCTCTGAATCGTTCTTCTTGACTGGAGCACCCTGGGTAGCACCATTCGCAAGAGGAGAAGAAGAAGAAGTGGGCCTCTGTGTCTTAGACTTTAGCTCGTCTGCTCGCTTCTTCCAAAAATTCACAGCAGGCAAAGGCGCCTCCTGAAGTGGCTTAACCACGGCGTTCTTGCCCTTCTTGACCTTTTCTGAGGTTTTCTCGACTGGCTCGATCGACTTATCCACTGAAGTGGAGGCCTGTGACTTGTTGTCCCACGTGGACTCCGAAGAGGCGTTGGGTAATGAGGAGACATCGTCGTCCTTGGTCACGGTAGAGGCGGACGAGGCGCCGAGGTCTGGCGACGAGATACTCGAGTTCTCGAGGTTCTGTACGGATGCAGCCGGCGCGGCCGATGATGCCCGTGAATGGGTCTCGCGAGTTGTCGTGGACTGTTCGGGCTGGGCCTCGCCCTCAGCATCATCTGCCCAGGTGGGTGCTGAAGTTACGGAGCCATTTGGGACGGGAGCCGCGTCTTTGGCCGGTGTTGCAGCGCCTGAGACTGGCTTGCTTGTGGTGGTGGGTGTTGACATGCCTTTGGCGGCTTGTGCGTAGGAGAATGTAGACGCAGCCATGGCGCTGGATCTAAGTATGCCTTAGAAGGAGCAAGTACGTGGACTCTGCAAGCGCTGGTAGTCGCTCGTTATCCCTGACGGGAGTGCTGCAAGAGGCTGACCAGTACAGAGCTAGCACTAGGTGTCCGGAGAGGTGGACTTCTAACCTCTCCGCACGTTGGATCCTGTGATGCGACCAGGCTTTGCGCTCGCGGATGGATTCGAATGGGGGAATGCTCGGACGATACTCAGCGCGCTGAGTCTAGTAGTCGAGGCCGTAGATGGGACTCGCGGCTAGGTCTGCTTTTGCGTAGCAGGAATTGAACGACAGCCGGAACAATTTCCGAAGGTGAGCTGCGCCGGACTATGTTAGCGAATGGGCGACACTGTAGTGGTAGTGAAAGTGAGTAGAGTACAGAGAGGCGAAGTAAAGTGCATAGAGTAATCGGGGGCCGAGTGTGTGGAGTCTCTCGGGCGGAGGTATTGCAAGCGCAAGCGCACAAGCTGGTGTGAATGTGTGGGCTAATATCGGGTCTGGGAGGGCAGGAGCAATCGTGAGCAGCTCCCGTAGCTCTATTCAAGCAATCTGAAGCGTCCGAAGAGGCATGGAAATGGCTGCAAGCTCGAAAGGAATGCTCGGCGCAGGCAAGACAAGTAGCAAGCGTGCAGCGGACGAGGGCGGCGACGTGTGCGAAAACTAACCTCTGGGACAAGCCTGAGCGGGCTGTTTGGCAGACCGTACAGGTAGCAAGCGACAGACACGCTGGCAGCACAAATGAAGGCCTCGTGGATGGTTGAGGGCGGAAACGAAGGTGCAGTGGTAGCGAGGTATCGAGCGGGCTCCAGGTACACGAAAGATGCGGTTACTGCACAGCTTATGTGCGAGCAACAGCGGTAACGGGGCTGAGGCGGCGTCGAGAGGGTCGGCGGCGAGGTTGTCGAGGCAGACAAGACCCAGTTGACGAATATTGACGGTCGTGTGTGCGGGCAGACAAGCGTAGAGTGGAGGAAGGTAAGTAGTCACTTGTAGCGCGAAATTTTCTAAGGTGCTGCTCTAAACATCCCGACCCGCACTCGGCAGCAATTCACCAGACTGCCCACAAGATCCGAGGAGCCCACAGAAACTGACTGGTAGAGGGTACGCACGCGCGCCAGCCTGGGCCTTCTCTGCCCGCCGTTATTTCGCCGTGGTGCTCTCGCAATGCACTCATATCATTTGGCCGGCTTGCAATGGGTTCCCCAAAATGACGTTACCCCTCATTGTCACTGAATTGCTGCCTACCGTAGATGCTGCCAGCTGCAGCACAGCGTTCCTCACCATATGCGTCTTGCACGTCAGCGCCCAACCTGCGACGCTGCACACATCCCGCCCTAAGCACTGGCGCCTCGGTGCAGGGCCGTTACTGGCACTTCCTTTTGTTGTGCCGGCATCTGCACGAGCGAGCCATCCTTGCGGCGGGAAAACGGATCGCGGTCGGTAATAGTCGGAACATCCACCTACTTCATCTGCCTTGACAGCTGCCACATTCAGCCTCGCTGCGCCATTGGGAATGCCATGCTAACACTATCGACTTCTCCGTTGCTCCTTTGCCAACATTACGTTTCAGAGCGTCTGGTCGACGCCGCGAGGCCATCAATGGCTGTTTTCTTGCGGATGTTGGGTCTGCTTTGACCAATGCGCCGCAAGCAGATAAGCAGATGGGTACTCAGCAATGTCCGCTCGCACGGAGCTCTCCGGCTCCAGATGTTGAGAGCATCTGTACGAGTTGGCCTCGCTGCGAAGAATGACGGCATTTGCATCATTTCAGTCCGCACAGATGAACTTGGAAGTCATTATGACCTGTGCACCGACCGCCTCTCCAGGTCGGGTCCATTGATAATGCTGGAACACTAATTTTCTCCATGTTCTGCAGACTACCTGGACATTACCAGGACCTGCTGTATGTCAAGACATTATCCGACAATGCGACATTCCTGTCCCACGTCGCCTCGTTCCGACCCGCACTTGTCTCGGACAAGCCACCTGGAGTGTAATCTGGGACAAAATGCGATCGCGTCGAACATCCAGGGTTGAGCTCAAATTAGCCAGAACTCCAATATCGCAGATTGCTTCAGGAAATTCGAGTAACTGGACCAGGACCACATGATCACTGGCGATGTGATTTATACTATATCGTGTCTCTTCGAGACTTCTGCACCGGAGGAACTGCTGTTTATATTCGCGACCGCACCTTCCGCATATATCAAAATACCTCCAGACGCCCAGTGATGAGCAGTCTCCAGCGCACCTTTCCAGGGCGAAGACGCACCCCATCCAGAATCTTCCACAAACGAGACTACCATCCCGACACAGCTTAGTGACACGACTGGCTTTGATTGATAGTCGCTCAAAATCGTCCATGGTACCGAGATGAGCGCCCCTCCTTCATTGTGCCACGTGAACTCTCCTGGGTCTCTTCAGCCATACCTTTTGAAATTTCTCCAGGCACCACGTGGTCAATCCACACTACTCACCTCGTGCATGCGGTATTCCAAACTGCTCCGAATTACCCCAGATTCACCTACATGCTACAGTACCTGCATACTCCGCATCTGAACCCCCCGCATGGGTCAGCATGGGCCTTTTCTAGACTACATCCATTCGCATCGCCGCACAGGATAATATCGAACATAATCTTGTACACAACTCCTTGCACGGGAATGGAGTGGATGCAACACGATCTACCTAGCCACGTCTTTTACGTCATAGTAGGAATCTGTTCTTGGGAGCTCTGGTCGAGATGCAAATTCGCAATAGCCTTGTGTCTCGTGATCTCCTTCTATGAAGCGAGACGGAGAAACACTTCGTGTCGATTGTTTTCCTGCATCGTGGTATTCGAAGACAAGAATCGCGACGTAGCCTTCATACTCATTTGAGCAGTACTGCTGAAACATAGCGCGTGATTCGACTTCGCGTTATCCGCAGCAGAACTTGGAAAAGTATGGTTTTAAGCATCCACACTCGCTTACCTGATTCTAAAGTAGTGACCATTGTCGGTCCTCCTGTAGTGCAAAATCTTCCGATCGACCACACATCATCCACAACGGAACCCACCCTACCCCCTCCTTACCCCATCTCCACGCCCACAACCCTCACTCCCAGACTACATCCCTCTCCACATCCCTCCACCTCTCCATCTTCGCCCTCGCCTTATCCTCGCCATTCGCCCACCACCACACACTCCACAGCCCATCCTCCCACCTACTCTCAAACACATTCCTAATACTCTCCAATTCCACTCCACCATCCGCCTTCCTCTCGCACCGCTCAAACTCCACCATCGCTGCATCGAGAAAGTATTCATTCGCATGGTCCTTAATATCAAACAGCTGGTCATTTCGAGGCGCGGGGATGCTGGGCGACATAGTGCTGCGTGTTTGGTGAAACGACGAGCGCGCTATGATGTTCAGATACGTGAGAGATGCGCGAAGTAACGTCCTTCTATACTGCTTCTCATTCAGACCCACGTTCGCCGGGAACGCAAAAGCCCGCGACGACCGGTGCCAGTGCTGCGTCGATTCCGGGATATCGAAATCAGGATACGGTGGACGTTGGGAGATTTCGGCGCGGACCATGAGCTCGATTATGTCAGGGGGTTGGAAGTAGGTTTGGCCAGCGGAGAGGAAGAGTTGGAGGAGTCGTGCGGAGTAGGCTGGGTCGGTTTGGAAGTCGGTGGAGAAGGTGAAGGGGAGCGAGGAAGAGTCGCGGTCTGCGAGGGTGTGGCTGTGTAAAGGGAAGAGGTGGTGGTATATGAACTTGAAGATTGCGTGGCTGTCTAGTTCGTCGAGTAATGGTTCGCGTCGCTGGTCGCGGAGGTTCTGTTTGGCCATCTCTAACATTGCGACTTGGACATCGAAGCGCGACGGGTAGGCGAAGTTAGTCAGGATCCATCGAAGCTCATTTAATAGCCAGACATGTGTTATGGCTGCATGAAAGCGTGCTCTGTGGTCGGTCCTGAAGGTTGTGTAAAAGGCTGTCTCTGGTGTATTGTGGCATCGAGATGCCATTTCCCCATCCTTGAACGTCTCTTCGCGCCGGACAAGAGATTGGAGCCCGTGGATCAAGTCATCAGCGTCTACGCCTTCATCAGCTGCGAGGAAGTCGGCGGCGATAAGTTGACGCTTGAGCCACAGGGTTTCGAGCACCCGCAACCCCTGATACCGAGCCAGCATATCATATATCATGTCGTCAGGCCAGCATCTCGAGCAATCTGCAGATACACATGCGCCTGGCGCGGTCGCAGTGACCAATCCGTTTTCCCATTGGTTCACAGTGACTCCGGGTGCATTCTGTGTAGCAGGAAGTTGACTGCTACTCTGTCGCATTTGCTCGACAATCTCCCCATGAAGTCTCTGAATCTTCGATAGCTGCCAATCGTATCGGTGCTGTGGGGCTTGCGAAATGATTGAACGCATGATTTTGACGTAAGAAACCTGCCGTCGAATGACACCGTAAGTCTTCCTGCACGCTCTGCCGAAATAATGTACGTCTTCGATGCTTCCCAAATAGTGGAAAATGGATTCCAAAAGCTCGATTGGTAGGTCGAAAATTCGAGCCATATTGACACAGCTCTCCTACGGGTGTACGTTCCGGTACAAATGTCAACAGCTTCAGGAAATGTCCTCTCTTCTGTCGGAGATCCTGGGGATGTCCGACGGCGGGTGTAAATCTGGTTCGCACCACCAAACTGTAGACGTGGTTTGTGACCTTCTGTGCTTACTGGAAGCAGCTAGCTGTTGATGAGGCTTGCTTCCGGACTTGCTTCGCGTCAAGCCTACTTTAAGTGTAGGACTGCTTGCTAGTCGCAATGACAGGAGTTTGGCCGCTGGCGGCGCCGTCCCAGCGGTACGCAATTCAGAGGATACATATGTTGAAATCAATGAAAATCGTTTGATTGGTGACAGATGCTAAGTTTTCGAACGGTCGTCAGGCTGAGCCTTATTCTTCTGCCTAGATCAGGTGTGTCGCTGGCGTTCGCTCCGCTTCCTGGCTGCTGATGAAACGCAGCCATCGGCCGGTAAACACGCAGCGTTCGCCATCATCGTGAGCACTTCGCGCACCTGTGTATGAGAGGAGTGCCTTTACGACGAGGGCAATGCTACTGACGATGGAGGAGAATGTGCAGGTTGGCGTAGACAGACGTGGTGCGGTAAGAGAGTGTCTGTCACCAGCACTCGCTCCGATTGGTTACTGAGTCACGGCTTCCCCACGACTGCCTGCCGCATCTGAGCCTTGGCGGTCGCCCTTCACTCCGCTCCTCCACCGCAACCACTCGCTCTGCAGCCTTACGTCATCTTCAACACTTGTTCAAACCGTCGCTCCCTCACCGCAAACATGTCGGACAGCACTACCCAACCCGCCGACGCCAGCATGGAGGTGAACGAAGAGCTGGACCCAACAGTTGAGGCGGAGATCAACCGCGACGCGACACAGGCAGACGCCATGAATCTCGATGGCGTCGCCGACGCAGAGCCAGCAGTCAACGGAGTATCAGACACAGCACAAACGTTCGAAGCGCGGATACCAGCAAAGAAGGATGCGACTCTTCGAGAGTTCCTGGGGAAGATGGACGAATACGCGCCAATCGTAGGAACCTAACGCTGCAAGCTAGAGGCAGTCTGGCTTACTTATATAGATACCTGACGCCGTCACAAACTACTACCTCACACGCGCTGGTCTACCGCCGCCACCTCAGACCTCGCCGCATCTCGCACGCCTTCTTGCCCTCGCGACGCAGAAGTTTATCGCAGATATCGCAGCCGACGCCTACCAGTTCTCGCGCATCAGATCGTCCAACACAACGAGTAACAATCCCATGGGCGGACTGGGTGCCGGAGCAGGACCTCAGGGAGCCGGAGCACCGGGCGGAGCGCCAGGCGGAAAGGACTCTGGCGCAAAAGCCAAAGACTACAATCTGGGCATTCAGCGACCTGGCTATGGCGGTGGTGGACAAGGAGGCAGTCAAGGACGCACAGTCTTGACTATGGAAGATCTTGGCATGGCAGTAGGAGAGTATGGCGTCAACATCAAGCGCGGCGAATTCTACCGATAAGCTGCTTCTCTTTTGGAGATGGGCGCACCAAAATCATGCATCACAGGCGTTGGGCGGGCTATATGGCGCAGGACATTATGACAAGATTGGGACATTTCGCCCTACTGAAGGGCGTATGGTATTTGTACACTATCAACACAGTGGAAAGGCTTCTAGATAACCACCGATGATACCCAAACTCCAACATGATGCATATGCAACCCAGGCATTACTTGTTCTTCGTCTGCTTGTACGTGAAGTTCTTCCGTGTCCTATGGCGCAGTCAGCTTTCTCCGAATTGTATGACGTACACCAATGTATTCAGCTATGTGCTGAAGCCAGGAAGACGTACGGCGCAAATTCTCCCAGCTTGTGTCCAACCATGTCTTCCGTTATGGTAATGTTCTGGTAGTTCTTCCCATCGTGGATCTGAAACTTCAAGCCAACGAAATTTGGTAGTATCGTCGCCGACCGTGCTTGGGTCTTGATCGGAGGTACTCGCTCTCCCGGTTTCGCTCGTTTTATAGGCAGGCTGCATCGCTTAGTCGCGCGTCCATGACCTCGTTTCGACGTGTGAACTTACGGCACAATGTTTGGCCCTGCGACGAGTTAGCCTTGTTGTCCGCCACAATCGCTTCATGCTAAGAAAGTCATTTGGGGTACACACCTTTCCAGACCGACCGAGAGCACAGTGCCCGCGTGGGAAACATTGCGATGTGCGGCTTGAAAGGTGAGGTCGGCGAAATGTTTGAGAGCTTCCGTCATGTCGCGCCCCACGTGAGAACGCATTTGGCGCTAAGAGTTTAGCCAGGCGGATGCGCGTCGTGAATCCTGGGATGAACGCTAGTGGCTGTTGTTAGGGTCTGGAGTGGCTCTTGATCGAGAGAGCTCGAGTGCTGCGAGGCACCAGTCTCGTTTTCCACTCTCCTCTACTGCACTGCTTGAGGGATCAGCTCACGTTTCGACATTAATAGACACCTCGGACCTATCGCCCACAATGCCAGCGAGAGCACGCGCCCAGCAGCGTGGTAAGGACTAAACACCCATGAGATGACCTCATATTGACATTTGAACAGGTGCAGATACGATTCGCATTCTCGTCGCAACCGATAGCCATGTCGGCTACAATGAGCGCGATGCGTATCGCAAGGACGACAGCTGGAGGACCTTTGATGAAGTCATGTGTCTAGCGAAGAAGCATGATGTCGACATGGTCCTGCATGCCGGAGATCTCTTCCACGAGAACAAGCCATCGCGGAAGTCGATGTACCATGTCATGCGTTCTATTCGTGAGAACTGCCTTGGCGAGAAGCCATGCGAGCTGGAGTTCCTAAGCGACGCGAGCGAGAACTTTGGTGGCATTTTTGACCACGTCAACTACGAAGATGAAGACATCAATATCGCCATTCCAGTCTTTGCGATTCATGGTAATCATGACGATCCTTCCGGAGAAGGCTCCTTCTCACCACTGGATCTTCTTCAGGCATCTGGTCTGGTCAACTACTTCGGACGCACTCCCGAGGTCGACAAGATTGCTGTCAAGCCTGTCCTACTTCAGAAAGGTCGGACGAAGCTTGCTCTGTACGGACTTAGCAACGTGCGAGACGAGAGGTTGTTTCATACCTGGCGAGACGGCAATGTCAAGTTCTTCCAGCCAGGCATGCAAAAAGATGAGTGGTTCAATATCATGAGCGTCCATCAGAACCACCATGCTCATACTCCAACGAGCTATCTACCCGAGAACTTTCTTCCCGACTTCATGGATCTAGTTGTGTGGGGCCACGAGCACGAGTGCCTGATCGATCCGCGTTTGAACCCCGAGATGGGTTTTCATGTCATGCAACCGGGATCATCGATTGCCACTTCGCTCATGCCTGGTGAGGCTGTGCCAAAGCATGTGGCAATATTGAGCATAACTGGCAAGGAGTTCCAGAACGAGACTATCCGACTGAAATCTGTTCGGCCGTTCATCATGAAGGAAATCGTCCTAGCAGAAGAGAAGGAGATCAAGGACAAGGAGCTCTGGCGCGTGAATGACAACCGCACAAAGATCACCCAGTATCTGACCAAGGTCGTCGACGAACTCATTGATGAGGCCAAGAGGGAGTGGTTAGAGCTTCAAGATGACAGGGAAGAAGGCGACGACATAGATCCACCACTACCGCTTGTGCGACTGCGGGTGGAATATACAGCTCCTCAACCTGGCCAATTCCACGTTGAGAATCCGCAACGCTTTTCAAGTGGCTTCCAAGAGCGGGTTGCAAATACACAAGATATCGTGCAATTCTACCGCAAGAAAAAGACCGCTACTCGGACTGCAAAGAATGTTGCAGAGATGCCGGAGGAGTCGGTAATGGCGGAAATGCAAGCAAGCACCATCAAGGTTGACAAGCTAGTCAAAGAGTTCCTGGACGCTCAGAGCCTCACCATTCTGCCACAAAATTCGTTCGGAGATGCCGTCACACAGTTCGTTGACAAAGACGACAAGCACGCCATGGAGCTCTTCGTCGACGAGAGCTTGACTAATCAACTAAAACATTTGATGACCGCCGAGCTTAACGAAGACGACATCATACAGGAGATGGACACATACAAGGCACATTTGGAGGACCTATTTTCGACTGGCAAGATCAAGAAGAAGAAGCGGTCTAACCTAAAACCCAAGCCTTTTGGCTGGGAAAGCGATGAGGACGGAACTTGGGCCGACCAACCAGCAGCTTTGATCCGCTCTGATGACGATGGCGACAAGGACGACGCAAGCCTGGCTTCCGTCACCACCAAGAAGCCTGCGGCTCGTGGCCGTGGCAAAGCTGCAGGCACGACGCGACAAACGGCGGCTGCCACCAAGAAGGCCGTACCAGCTGCCAAGGGCGGTCGGGGCAAGAAGAAAGTCGTTGAAGAGGAGGAGGAGGATAATGACGACGATATCATTATGCTGAGTGACGGCGACGAAGAGAGCGAGGAAGCCATCTTCGTGCCCGAGAAGAAAGCTCCAGCAAGGAAGCCTGCTGCGAAAGCACCGGCACGAGCAAAGTCACCGGCCAAGAAGTCGACTGCAGCACGGACAAGAGCCCCGGCTACAGGCAGACAGGCGACCCTTACTTTCTCACAAGCTGGCACGCAGCGCAGTCAGCCCACGCGGACTCCTGCTGCGCGAGGCAAGAAGGCCGTCGAGCCAGTAAGTTATGCTCAAGATATCACACTATTGAAAGACTATTGATGTCGATACAGAGCGACGACGAAATCTCTGATGACGAAGACGCGTTCGATCCTCCAACTTCACGGGGCACGAGGAAGCGGTAGAAAACAGCATGATGAAGAGGACATCACATTTCTCAGAAACTGTAGTTCACGCAGTATGAAGCTGGTCCTTTCTGGAATCACAGTGGGCAGGACGAACGGATAGCATGCATGGCGACGGCGTTCATTTCATTGAATAATGCTGTTCAAAAGCGACGGTTGGTGATCAGAGGAGCTGCATGCCATATACAGCCAGATTTGCATTTGAGGTATGTGGTAGGTATCGAAGACATATGCATCACGTTTCTTTCCCATGCATACGTTTTCGTTTAGCTAAGGTCTCATATTTAATGTATCCTTTCATTTTCAGACAGCTCCTTCGAAGACGCCGGGTGTCGTCGCACCTTCCTCCTACCCTCCGAACCGCACGAGATCGAGGCAGCCGCGTCTGTCAGCATCCCCACTGCCTCAGATCCAACGATCTCCTCGGCTACTCTTCTCCAACGATTCGCTCTCTCCTTCCAACCGCACATCAGGAAAGGCTACTGCGAAGAGGCGGAGTGCATATCTTATCCATCCATCGACCGGTTTCCTTTCTTCATTCAACACACTCATTCGTCTCCCATTTTGGTCACTCTTCTTGTTCTGCATTGCTGTCTTCAGCTTTTTGGATAGCTGTCGCTCGTTTTCCACATTCGCTCCCTTCATCGATCCGCTTGGAGTACGTTACTGTCCCTGCGATCATTTGCCTGCCCTCAGCGGACTACACTGACAACGAACAGGCTATTCGCATCATACCATCTCAACTCTCCTCGCTTGCTCAGGCCAACTTCACCTTGCTTCTACGCAACCGAAGCTCCAATAATCGAACGGCACGTTGCCTGCCGTCTGGAGTGACGGGCCAACCGTGATGTCTTACAAAGTGGAGGAGCTTCTCGCTCTGCGGGACTCGGTCTCGGAATCAGCGGTCTCGATTGACAAGTTTGCCGATGAAGACGTGATCAAGGGTCAGTGATCGTCCCTCTCCTCCCACCCTTCACTTCACCTCACTTCATTCATCGATGGATCACGTCATACATTTTTCTTGACGAGACAGTTGGCGACGCAAGGCCTCTCTTCTTAGCAACGCTCATCTATTACTTCTTCCTCTCTCATCCTCAGCCAGTGCAAGCTGACGAAGTATCGCGTAGAGCACGTCCTGCGTCCCTCTGCTTCTGCCTCAGCAAACCTGGCCAGTCGATCCTCGGGCAGGAGCCTCCGAGTCCCTATCGCGCCGCCATCTGCACCGGCAGCTACACTGGCTGCACCGCAGAAGCGCCCCTCGCCGACTCCATCAATTAAGCGCGGCAAAGCTGAGAGGCTTCTCAAAGAACACGGCAGCCCACCCGGCCTGCGAGTCACGGCAGGTGGTCGCATTGTTCCTAGCGATCTGCCACCGCTTGGTACCTCACGCTTCCCAGACAACACCTTCAAGCCGGCACCGCTCCGCGTCGCCCCGGGCAACACCATGCCCACACAAACACAATCAGTGGGTAGCAGTGCGGCGCGCATCGAAATCGTCGGAGGCCAACCAGTCATCTTTATTGGGGATCGCATGTTCGCGCTTCCAGCGGTCAACGGCGACTCTACCACGGGCAACCCTTCCATCGACCCTATCGCCAAACCAAATCTTCCCACGCTGAGCACACAGACAAGCATGTCCGTATTGCCATTCTGTCCGCCGCGCGCTGATTCCGCCTCACCCTTCACCGGTCTGGACCTAGCAACCCTTAGGGCCCAGCAGACTCTCAAGAAGCAGGAGCTCCGGACGGTCGAACAGACTGAGGTCTTGCAAGCACCCCATCAGACAGAGGCATGGCGCGCAGGCATGATTGAGAAGAAGCGTTGCCTCATCGTGGAGCTTGATGCGCTCCGCAAGTCCATCACCGCCATCGAGACTGAGAACAACGGTGCATCGCAACCCAGCTCTCTCCCCGGACCCATTGGCAGCATACCGGGCTCTATGACTCTGCCCTCATTCGTTCCCCAAGTGCAGCAGCCAGTCCCTCAGCCGCTGTACGCATATTCTGCTGCGAACCCCTACGCACCCTTGATGATGTATCAGCCGCCGTTCGGGACCTATCCCACCATGCCGGCGGCCGAGCCTGCTACTTTCACAGCACCTCCAGCTGGTCCGCCACACTCGCCAGGATCAGCGAGTCGCCGCTCACACGCAATTGAGATCAAGCCACCACAAGAGGGAACGAAGAAGCCGGCGCTGAACCCAAAGTCACCGACGTACGAGCCTGCGGCCAAGTCAGCTTCAAGTCAAGGCGCCGTACCTCCAACACCTTCGCCTCCGAAGCGGTCACCATGGCGTGCTCAGGGTGTGCCACTCTCGGATGGACGCCAGCACCGAGCACACTCGCACAAGCCTAGCTTTTCTAGCGTGGACACAACAGATTTCTTTCCTAATAATACCCACGAGCATTCAACAACTCGGCTGGCTCCACAGACAGGTGAGCTGAAGCCAGCCTCGAATGACAACACCGCGATGCCGTCCACACCGGAGAAGCACTGGCCTGCCAGCCCGTGGAACGAGGCCAACTCTGGTCGCTCGAGAAACAACGAACCGGCTTCCAAGCTCACTTCGTGGCCAGAAGCTTTTGGCAAGCAACCTTCCTTATCTTCTCTGCGGCAGAGCGCTGCAGCCCAGCCCTCTTCTGGTCTGCTCGAGCGAGCTCCTGTCATGGGCGCCTTTTCTGCGAACCCGGCCTTCGCCAACAACGAGCCTCGCCGACCAGACTCTGACCAGCGCACAAGGACCAACGAGAATTGGCTATTGTCTAACAAGGCGGTTATTCATGTTCCTTCGACATACCAAGAGGGGTACCAAGCCGGCTACGATCATGTCGGCATGCCAGACAGTCCAGAGGTCCTTCAAGGATACATTCAAGGCCTCCTCCATTTCCTATCCGACGAGTCGAAGAAAGGTCGTGTGGATGCTGCTGTGCGCGATTCCTACTTACGTGGCGTCGATTCGCGCACCCCTTCACTTCGGGGCTTGGTGGCCAACTCGATGCCTCACGACTCTGCCTTAAGCATGTCTTTCAGCCAGGCCAATGCTCCAACTGCCAACCGCGAGAATATCCACTCTTCCAAGGAGAGCCTCATGGCCACCTTGCGCCGCGACTCAGCGTACAGTCCTCAGAGCAGTGTTAAGAATGCGTCTGGCTCTTATGCCCGCTTCGATGAAGCGGTGTACGCATCACGCCAGCGCAACGTCTCGGGTATGCAGTATCCTGCTCCAGCCGCCATGTTCCCAGACCGCCTCGCGTCAGGCCGACAGATTGCATTCGCGTCTGGGGAGAACGACTCTGTCAAGCCCGTTCAGGATCAAGGTAGTGCACCCCTCTCAGATGGTGGCTACCCTCGACAATTCTCGGGTGCCCAGATCCAGAACCGTGGCTATGGCACGCCCTTTTCCATGCAGCGCTTCTATCCTACGCCAACTGAGATGAGCCCGAAAGGCTTTGGCGGTGATGCTGCGCCCGCAACCCGGCCTTTTGCTAACCATCGCTTGTCAGGGCTGGATGGAGCTATGGATGACCTGGCTGATCTGATCCTGGATACACATGTCGATGAGTCCCGCCCGTCTGCTGGCGGTCGATCGACCGAAGCTCCTGTTGCTCTCGAAGGCGAGGTTGAAGAAGTCGGCGCATCTTGCTTCAAACCATCCAGCGGCAAGGGAAAACAGAAAGCTCCTCCATCGCCTACCAAGACTTCCGGCAACGGTCGTGACGACGGAGTGTCTTCGCCCAATCCTCCAAGCTCGCCAAAGAAATCCGGAGAGCACTCGCCAGCGAAGAAGCTTGAGCACGTCACCAACAAGATCATGGGCAGACGCACCAAGAAGGACGACCCTCGCACGATGTCTCCCGAGGACAAGATCGAGCGCTCTAAGAAGTGGCGAGAGCGTTTCCAGTATATCAAGAGGACGGAGCTCGAGGAGATTGAGAAGCACCGCAGGAATACCCGAACTTGATTGTTTCGACGCCTTCGTTGTGTTGTCGGTGCAGTCGATTGGACGACCCTACCGCTGATCCTATCTCGCTACCCGCTTTCTTCGTGTTGGCGTTTACCAGGACCACATCTATCGACTACACGGCTCTATCGACATACTCTTTTGCCGCACTGCTTGCATCGTTCTCGGCTTTGGTCAGCACCGATATCATGTCATGGAAGGGGACGAGATAATGGTCGAGCATCGGCCGAACGGCAAATCATTTTGTTTGAGTTTTCTTTTCGGTCAACATTCAATTCTGAGGCCTGGAGGACTAGCGGAGACGAGGAGGCATAGACGAAGCTGGGTCCGGCAGAAGACATGTCTCTTTCCTTTACCTTGGCGTCGTGCATCGTCATGTCTTCAAAGATCATATGACTAGCTACTCAACATACTCACAGACTGTACAAGTATATCACAACAATACAATTGCCTTGTAATCACTCGTTCCGCGTGCAGTTTGACGTGATGATGTGGATGGATCTGAGCTGGTGCTTTTTCGAGCGCAGGTCGGATATTCCGCACCTGGCGTTGTTCCAGAACAGATTGGCGTGGAACGGCGCAATTGCTAGGTTGAACGGAATAGACACATGGATCACACCCGACAGCACAGCACCAGCACGATTGAGCACGGTTTGAGAGAGGCTATTCACGATGCATGATCAGTGTTGTCAAACTATATCTGATCATGGTACAATTCGCACAATGTGAGCAGCACAACTCCGAAACGCAATGGCGCGATGACGTGCCATGTTGCTTCTGCTGTGCTGACAAATCGAGACTGCGGTCATCGTGGGGAACGGCAACGGGACGGCGGTATGGTAGCATTAGCAGGCAGGGCGGAGGCGCAAGGAAGGGTCCCTTCAGCGGCGCAGCCGGGGTGTTGTGTGCATCAGCAAGAGTGATTGCGCGCTGCTTGGACATGCACGAAATACAGCGCAAATGATAGCTGGATGCTGTAACTCCAGCGACTACCCAAGGCAAAAGGCGAGGGTCTGCAGGTTCCGGTTGGCTGGTGCGGAGCTCGAACGCGGCTTCCTGTCTTCACTCTGCACCTTCCCCCATCCATCATTCGCCGCTGCGCTTTGGCGGCGGTCACGGCTCTGCCTTCCAGTCCTGATTCACATCCACCACCTCCTCTCCCTCGCCCAGAGCTCAGCGAGTGCAGAGATAAACCCGCTGCAGCCTCGCATTCCTCGCTCCGCTCCGTCTGCGCCATTTTCCCGGGCGACATTCTTTCACGCCGGAGCAACCCACGCCCCGCCCGCGCTCCAGCCACGCCAGAGAGCGGCCCTGAACATCGACATCACCCAGCTCGGACATGGCCCACTGACCCACAAGTCACGACACGCATACGCCAGCTCGCCCGCCCACCCCCTTCACAACCCATCGTGACTGTTGCTGCTTCTGCTACTGGTAGCAGCTTCGCCGTGTGACCGCCATGACGCAGCTTTTCAGCTCCTCGTCGTCCACCCACACCAACATGACCGAGAAGCGCACCTTTTCCGGCGTCTCGCTGTCGACGAACAAGCAGGTCAATGGATCCAACAGCCATGTCTCGCAGCGGATTAAGAACTTCTTCCGCATAAACAGCAATGGCGACGCCCGCAAGATCTCGGATGAGGGCAACGGCACCTCGACGCCCAAGAACGAAAAGTCCGGCTTCCGTCAATCGCGCTTCATGCCGCACATGTCTCGCAATCGCTCGCAGACCGTCGCCAGTGAAGGCAATACTCTTGATGACACCGTCTCGCCCGTCGCCCACGCCAACCCGTACTTCGGCCACCAAGGCCCCCCAGCGCTGCGCCATCACAACGAAGGCAGCGTGCCACCGTCTCCTACCGATACCCCGGCGATAACAACGACCCAGGCCGATGTCGCAAATGGAGATGCCACAACAGCTGGCAAGGAAGAGTTGGCAAGGAAGCTGCGAAGGGTAGCCTCTGCACCCAATGCCCAGGGACTATTTGCGTCTGGGAAGTCTACTGAACGACCGCAGACGGCGGAGCTCGGCAAACAGCCCGTGCTGCATCACCCCAACTCGTCGACATTAAGCATGGTGGAGACGGTGCCGCCCGAGCAGAACAACCATCTCATGCCAACCGAGACCGGAAAGTCGATACCCTCCCCGGGCCAGATCCGCCAGTCTGTGGCTTTCCGACGGACATACAGCTCGAATTCGATCAAGGTTAGGAACGTGGAAGTTGGCCCAGGCAGCTTCGACAAGATCAAGTTGATCGGAAAGGGTGATGTTGGCAAGGTTTATCTAGTGCGGGAGAAGAAGTCGAGTCGGCTATATGCCATGAAGGGTACTGTGCTCTGGCCGTTTATACCGATACATGCTAACCTTTTCCAGTACTCAGCAAGAAGGAGATGATCAAGCGCAACAAGATCAAGCGCGCACTCGCCGAGCAGGAAATCCTGGCCACCAGCAACCACCCCTTTATTGTTACCCTCTACCACTCTTTCCAATCGGAAGACCACCTCTACCTGTGCATGGAATATTGTAGCGGCGGAGAATTCTTCCGCGCTCTTCAAACCCGACCGAACAAATGTGTCGACGAGGATGCAGCACGATTTTATGCTGCCGAGGTTACAGCCGCATTAGAGTATCTTCACTTGATGGGCTTTATCTATCGCGACCTGAAGCCCGAGAATATTCTGCTACATCAGTCTGGCCATATAATGTTGTCAGACTTTGATTTATCCAAGCAGTCCGAGCCAGGCGGTCGACCGACGATGATCATGAACGGTCGCAACGGCACGTCGTCGAATAACCTACCCACAATCGATACCAAGTCGTGCATCAACAACTTCAGGACGAATTCATTTGTGGGAACAGAGGAGTACATTGCACCCGAGGTCATCAAGGGTTGCGGACACACAAGCGCCGTTGACTGGTGGACGCTCGGTATCTTGATCTACGAGATGCTCTACGGGACGACACCCTTCAAGGGCAAGAACCGCAATGCGACATTCGCCAACATCCTGAGAGACGAGGTACCTTTTCCAGAGGGTTCTGGCTCACCGCAAGTGTCAAAGTAAGTTGAAATCAAGGGTAGCAAGTCGCACATACTAACAATACATAGTCTCTGCAAGGGCATCATCCGCAAACTGCTCATCAAGGATGAGACGCGCCGACTCGGATCCCGCGCCGGAGCCTCCGACGTGAAGACATCTCCCTTCTTCCGCACTACGCAATGGGCGCTTTTGCGCCACATGAAGCCTCCAATTGTTCCGCATCAGGGCGCTGGCGTTGAGACACCCAATTTCCGCAACGTGAAGGAGAGCCAAAGCATCGATATTGGAGCTTCAAGAGTCAAGGGCGTTCCTCTTGACTCTGGTCTCGCTACCCCAGGCGGCGAGATCGCCGACCCTTTCGAAGAATTCAACAGCGTCACTCTACATCACGACGGCGACGACCATCACCACCAAGCACAGTCAAGCCACGAATACCTCACACCCCAAACATCCAAATCGCACCGATAGAGTCCGTTGTGACTTTGCCTTGTTGTTGCGAGGGTCAAGGAAAAAGTGTGGACATTTGCATTTCTGTATTTCACAACTCACATGGGGGGCGTTTTGTTGCACAACTCCCGGCTCCACTCCTTAAGTATGATGCGATAGACATTCGGGTCTCATTCATGGCAGCGGCGCTTCTGGAGCATCATACTTCACTTTAGCCCCGGATCCCGGCTTTTTCAAGCCCTAGGAACTGACGTCTGGCGTTACGGACTTTCTGTAGCATTCTTCGCGCCAGGCACTTTTCAATGACGCAGTGTCTGAGTACGGCCGCAACTTGGGCAGCATGTGGATAGGAGATGGACTGTGAGGTTGAACGGACTTAGCAGTGAATATATGACAGTCCGAGGCATGACTTGTAATTTGACAATGGAAGTGTTGTAAATGTTTGTGCTGTGTTGCACTGACCACTCGGAGACCGCGCTTCCCCGCGACGCCCGTATCAGAAGTTGGAGCAACAACGCGACGGAACCACAACGATTCATACTCAACCTACCATTGACACCTCCCAAGCGGCGACACAATCCAAGTCAACATCTACAATTTCTTTCGTATAATTGCCACATACCCCACCAAGCAAGTTCCTGGGCTGCAGCCTCGGCAGCAACACAACAAGCCCACCTCGACGTTTCCAAAAAGCACAGCGCCACAACACAACGCGCCTCGATACACCGACGACGAGCAAGTGCAGTCTAGAGGAAGGAAATTACCAGAGACAAACATGGCGTCAGAAGCTCCGGAGCACCCACTCCCAACATCACAGACGGATCACACACATGCTGCGCACGGCGACGAGACGCTGAGTCCGCTGGAGCAAGAAGTCCTAGACGAGTACGCAAAATTACTCGGGAACTTGAATAACGTACATTTACCACCTTTCCCCGCTCCTTCCCGCTTCTCAATGTCCCCGCTCGCTGACGCTCGCGCGTAGATGTCAACCCTCCTCCTCGACCTGTCCAACTCGCCCTCGGCGGCAATCCTGGATGGGCTGAGAGGGTTGGAGAGAAAGACGAGCTTGGTGTTTACGTTGCTCAAGGCGAGTGTGTATAGTATTGTGTTGAATCAGCAGATTGGGGAGGATAATCAGGACGAAGACTTGCGTGGGAGTATGGGGCCAAGTCTGGGTGGTGGCGGGGGGAGTGAGGGCTAGTACCCTACGGAGTGTTGGAGTGGGATGGTAGGACGTGCGGAGATGTGGTGGAAGGAAGGAGGAGAGAGAAGATATGATACCCAATGAGTTAGATGTAAGAGGAATGAGGATGGAGAGATGGAGGTCGTGAATGTAGATGTAGATGTATGATACAATTCTATCTACACTACAATCTCTCATGCAGCGTAATGCAATGCAAGCACACAACCCCCCGGTCCCAATCTCTCCAATCCGATCGTATCTAATGTACACTTCCCCCATAATACACCTTCCTAACATCAACCAATTTCTTCCCTCTCGCGCGCGCAATCTCATCCGGCAACTTCTGACTCGTGAGCGCCTCCCACGTGGCTTTGATGACGTTCATTTTATTCCGTGACCGCGGAGTTTTGGCGGCGAGGTCTTGCAGTCCGGCGGCGCGCGCGAGTTCGAAGATGAGGTGTTGCGTGCGGAGACCGAATCCTGTCGTACAACACATAAAGATTAGCCCACAATATCCACACAGCAGTGCAAGGCAGAGGGACGTGGAAACCTACCAGGCGGTCTAGCAAACAACTGCACCTTGGTCGCGCCAACCTTCCTCTCCAAATCACCAAACGTAGTCCGGTTCTCATGCCGCGGCACAGGCCGCATATTCCGTATCGCGCTCATGATGCTTTGTTTCCGTCCCTCCTCAGGCTCCACGCTCTTCCCCTCGCCAACGCCGAGTAAGCCGTCCTGATTTCCCGCGATGGTCAGGTAGTACAGCGAGCGGATCTTGCCCATGCGCGTTTGGTTCGTGACGGAATGGCTGACGAGCGTTTTCACGCGGATACTGCGCAGTTTCTGCTTGTCCCAGCCGAGATACTGGAGCAGGCGCTTTTGGCGCGGATCTTCTTCCTCCTCGGTGCTGAGACGCCGGGTTTGGCGCGCCATGCGATTTTCGAGCCGCGGGAGATCGGGCATGACGGCTGAGTGGCGTGGGTCGGCGAGTGCTTCGAGGGCAGCGGGGTTGCGGGAGGTGTATGTTGCGCGGGGGTCGAGGGTGGCTTGTGTGAGTGCGGCCTCGAATGAGTCTTGCAGGCGTTGTTCTGTAGCGGCGTCGAGGGCGCCTTCGGGTATGCCGTCGGGATACATCTTTGCGAGGTTCTCGTTTGCAATGCGCGATATGGCTTCGTCGCGTTCGACATCGTTGGCGAGGCGGAATGTCTTCTTGCCGGGGATGTCGTCTGGTGTGAGACGCGGCCGGTTGTCGGTCACGGGGTCGACTTCGGCCATGTCATCTTCGTAGGGCAGGAGCCATGGGTCTGTCCGTTGCTGGCCTTGGGTCAGGACGTCGCGTGTGTCGATTGCGGATTCGGCGGCCTTGATGGCGGCGATTTGCGAGGGCGTGTATTTCTTGGAGAGGAGACTGGTTTCTGTGGTGTCGTATTTCGGGTACTCGACTTCGGCGGCTTCATTGAGGAGTTTGAGGTCGTCGGCCTTGATTGACGGGTAGTGCGGTCTTCGTTTGCGGCCCTGTCGTGATGCGGAGGTTTGGAAGGAGCGTTGTGGTGCTGCTTTAGGAAGTGTCGTGCACGTGGCTTTGGCGAAGAGACATCTCGCAGGTCGGCAGACACTCATCTTAGCTTGACCGTCCCACCGAAGGTCAATTGGGCGTCGTGGGATGCGGCGGGGCAACTCGTGTGCTGCTCCCTCACAAGTGAAGTTCAAGCGCTCCCAAAAAGATGGAGTCCGAGCGCTGAATATGCGACTAGCCAATCGCCGCTTTTCCCAACGCGGTGACTAACATAACTATTTCTACCACAGGATATCTCATCCTGCATGTTGTCACGCACCCTTAGCCGACCTTTTCGGAAGATTCTGGCTGGACCGCGAGGCTTCCGGCTTGTCAGATACAACATGGCGTCTTCAGCGGATCAGGTGGCGCCCATTGAGAGCTTTGGTGAGAAGAGGCATGCAGAGACACCGTTGCGAAGCGAGGAAGGACCACGGGGAAGCTACAGGTTCAAGAACAAGAGGATGAAGAATGGTCATGCGGAGACAAGCAAGATCTTGACGACGAATGGTACCAATGAGGAGATTTTGCTCCGCGATGTCACTGCCTTGATCAAAAACATCAACTTGGAAAGGGAAGGAAAAGCGACGTCTACAGACCTCCCGGAAAAGTTCACGGAGATTGAGGTCACCATCAAAGAAATCTCTTCAACAGGTGACGGGCTTGGATTCCAGACAGGCTCCGACTCGGATCAAGTCTACGTCGTCCCATTCACCGCACCAGGCGACACCGTAACAGCCAAACCCTTCAAGCACTTCGAAAAGGAAAAATATTCCATGGCCGACTTTGTCAAAGTCAACACACCATCAACACACCGCGATTCATCCCTCATCAAATGCCCCTACTTCTCCACTTGCTCCGGCTGCCAATTCCAAATGCTGCCCTACTCCTACCAACTCCAACACAAGCGCTCGATCCTCGAAAAAGCCTACAAAAACTTCTCCAACCTGCCTCCAGACCTCATCCCCGTCATCGGCGACACAATCGGTTCCCCCTTACAATACGGCTATCGCACAAAACTCACACCCCACTTCGACGGCCCGCCCGACGCACGCCGAAGCGACGGCCGCAACGGCATCAAGCGCACGTTCAAAGAAGTTCCGCCCATCGGCTTCATGGAAAAAGGCACGCGCACCACCGTTGATATTGAGGACTGCCCCATCGGCACACAAGCCGTGCGCAACGGCAACAAGCGCGAGCGCGCACGCGTCGCCGCCAACATCAGCTCGTACAGAAAAGGTGCGACACTGCTTTTGCGCGAAAGTACGCAACGCATTTCCAAACCAGCCTACGACGCTAGCAAAGAAGACGATCCCGATGCCGTAATCGAAGACCGCGGCGAGTATGTGCATCGGAAAATATGCATCACGGACCCCAACGCAAGATCGACAGAGTACATTGACGAGTTCAAATTCGTTAATCCGGCTGGCTCCTTCTTTCAAAACAACAACTCCATCCTACCCCGTTTCACGCAGTATATACGCGAGCACATCCTCCCCTTTCCTTCCCCCTCTCCCCACACAGCCGCCAAACCCGAACAGGACATCGCACACCTAATCGACGCCTACTCCGGCTCCGGCCTCTTCACAATAACCCTCTCCTCGCTCTTCACCTCGTCTCTGGGAATCGACATATCCACCTCGTCCATCCAATCAGCCACACAAAACGCCCAGGCAAACAACCTCCCCGAGTCAAGCGCGAAATTCATAGCCGCAGACGCTGCGAAACTCTTCGCTTCCATCACCACTTCACCCGCACAGACGGTCGTCATGCTCGATCCCCCGCGCAAGGGGTGCGATGAGTCTTTCTTACGGCAATTGGTTGAGTACGGGCCGAAGAGGATTGTGTATGTGAGTTGTAATGTGCATACGCAGGCACGGGATGTTGGTGTTCTTGTTGGAGGCATGGGTGGGGTGGATGGTGGGTTCGGGAAGGGGGAGGGGTGTTTTGAGATTGAGAGTTTGAGGGGATTTGATTTCTTTCCGCAGACAGGGCATGTTGAGGGGGTTGCGGTGTTGAGAAGGAAGGAGGTCAAGAAAGATGGTGAGTATGCGGGAGAGGAAGTCGTAAAGGGAGAGATGGACGAGGCTGGCGAGGAGGTCGAGAGTGCCAAGGCCTGAACGCGAAGTGGTTCCTGAGAACCATCAGAACACGCTTGGGAGGCGTCACTTTCATGATGACATGGAGATGGTGGAATGACTTTTCATTATTGCCTTCAACCTCTGCGATCAGCTGTTCTTCTCGTCGAGGTTGTCGCCACTACCGCACAGCGTGCGCGGATGTCAGTACAACGCATTTGCTAGACATGATAGGGTTGGGTGATGAGTCGGCGATGTCTCCTGAGTATAAGATTGCCGCGAATGCTCGCTAGAGATGCAATAGCACTATGAAAATGAGAGCCTGGCCGGCATGGCTTTCACAAAGGTGAGAGCCAATGATAAAGCTGCGTCAGAGAGTATATTTCGAGGTCTTCGTGTCGGAAGCAGGTGGTAGGTTGTTACAAATAGCTGTGTGGCTATGGGGTGATGCAAGGAGACGCGTTGGGCCACATGGAGGAGTGCCAAAGATGTCACCTGTATCGTTGGACAGTCGGCTTCTGTCGCTTGTTGCGTTTCAATGGCATCATTCGGCCTCCCTGTGCAATCTGTCCATTGCCGTTGCTTCGTGACATGGTACATCTCGGCACAGAGTCATCTGAAGACATGGATGCTATCGCAAACGAGTCGGTGTTATGTCCAAAGTAGAGCAACATGCCGCCGCTCATCTTCTTGAGGCCCAGAATGCCAATGGCGCCAGCAGAATTGCTGTTCTTGACGCTTGGATGACCTTTGACATGTCAGTCCTAATCAATGGCCAAGATAACGGACTCACCCATGAAATCATTTTCGATCATCGCCTTAAGCGCCTCATCCTCCGTAACCTCAACATACTCTCCGCCTCGAGCTTTCTTGACCCCTTGATACAGCCGTTCAGCGCATACTGTAGCGGCCATGGTCGTTGCCATGTGTTCGCCCGTCCCGCTGGTAACGGTGGCTACACAGGCTTCCTCCGGATCGTCAGGGTCGACGGGAATAACAGCGGCTCCGACACCAACCAGAGCTGCTGGACCAACGCGGCCTCGATATTTCATTCCGATGCCGCCAGATGAAGCACCACAAGCGATGTTGCCCCGGCTGTCGACAGCGATAGCTCCAACAGTGTCTGTGATGTGATCCTCCTCTCCTTCAGGTTGTCTGGCTACAGCTTTTGTTGGCAAAGGAGGAAGCGGAGCGGTCTCCTTCACGTGTCCCAAAGGGGTCGTCACTAGTGGTGAGGGGGCCATAGTTTCTCTATCGGTCGGTGTCGTTGGTAGCGGCACAGATAGAGCTTCGTTCGCCGGTCGATCGAGCTTGATGATACCCGATATCTTCGCGCTGGAGTTGGAGCCCGACTCGTCGCCCGAGCCATCGGCCCACGCATTATGTCCGGACGAGGGCGCAAACCGGACCGGGCCACTGTTCATATCTTCCATTTCGGCGTCTTCTGCAAAATGATCTGAGTCTACAGGTCGAGAAGCCCGATACTCTCCGAGCTGGCTGATGGTTGGGACCTTTTGTGTGCTGTTGATAAAAGCACTGCGTGAAGACTCCGTCACAGTGTGTGGTCGCACCATTTCAGGAACAGGAGACGGGTCAGATGTATCCGGTGTTGCCACGCGGTCGCCCTGGTACGAGCTCGAAGACTTATCCGACACAGGCAGGGAAGGATCGGAAGGAGTGTTGGAGACATCCTCAGTGGTGTAGTAGAGGATGTCGTCCGATGCAGATGGAGACGGCGATCGCGGCATGCCTCGAAGAAGGTTTTCGGTGTGCTGTTCACGCATCCTGTTTTGAGCGACCTCGTCTTCAGGCGCGACATCGGCCCTCATCTTCCAGTATGATGGATGATTGCCAGACTTTTGGCCTTTGCGTTGGGCGGCCTTGAGGTCTGACCGCCACCGAAGCCAGCGCTCCTTCGCAGCAGGAGACACCAGCGCATCGTGAGGCAGTACGGGCATGCCCTGCTCAACCGCGAACTCAGTGGCTCCTTGGCCGACGAGTAGATTGGGAGGCACACGACGAAGCGTTAGTGAGTGCATGGTATGTTTATGTACCAAGCGGGCCAAGGAAATGGGGTTCTTGATCTCTGCAAAGCATGTCAGTCCCGTTGCAAATGGTGGCAGAGGAGCATACGAGCGACTGCACCGACGGCTCCGCTGCGTCCGTGATGGTCGACAATAGCAGCGTCACACTCAACTACTCCGTCCATGGCTAGATTGCTCCCATATCCTGCATTGGTAATCTCCTTGTCTTCGAGTGTTTTGATCGCAGCTTCAACGGCGTCAACAGCCGTGCCACCATTCTTGAGGATCAACATTGCCAATTGTGCGGCACTGGAACATGTTAGTCAATGTGACTGCCTCCTGCTGCTCATGCGGATCCACTCACTCGTTGCAGGCTTCGAGGTGGATCCTCTCATTCTGATGGCTGTGATAGCCAGCACCGGCGTGAACGTATATGCAGCACACGTCGTCGCTCGGCGGACTGCGCGTTGCTTTTCGCACGTGTGGTTCAAGTTGATAGGCACTGTCCGTAGAAGTGTACTGTTGGGTCGAGGCCGACATGCCCTTGGTTGCGAAAAGGCGTTGTCGGAAGCTGCGAAGGGTTGGCAGTGCTGCGGCTGTCGGGGAGTCCGCGAAGACAAAAAGTTCAGATTCTGTAGTGGCGCTCAGAATGTCATCTGTATAGGTCGATAGGACTGGAAGAGATGCGTGATGTAGGGAAATCTGAAAGGTATCTTGTAGGTGAAGCGAAGAATGAAATGAACGAAATCGCCGCAGCGGGGTTCAGGTGGAAGTAAGAAGAGCGTGTCACGTATGAGCAATTAGAGTGGGAGCAGTGTTCGTGAGTTGTAGGATTGGTGTCAGTAAGAGAGAAATGCAATGGCGAGGTAAGAGTTGGCATCGAGCGCTCCTTCCTCAAAGACTGCAGCTCTAGGTCGCGTGGCTGTGACGCGTAAATCTCATCACATACATCTCTTCAATGCGGCAGGAGCATCAATTGGGGCTGGCAGGCACGATCATGACTACAGCGTTGCTTGTTGTGACCTGCAGCGATCAGATGCACGACTACACAGCTCCCCGCCATTGACTTCATTTCCGCTGCCAAGGGCGGAGCGGGGCGGTGCCTGATTCGTGAGCAGCCCACATCCTCCAACCTCCGCCATCCCACTACCACCACCAAGACACTGACACATCCAATTCGCGCCCACAGACCTCCACAAGTGGGCTTTCCCAAGCTGTTCTCCTGACTTGGCCACATCCACCCGCAGCAACATCATGGCTTCCCAAACCCCCGCCGTTGTCATGGACAAGTAAGCTCCCAGCTGCCTGCGGGCATCCGCAATGCGATTGAGTACTGACGCTGGCACGCAGCGGCACGGGCTACTCGAAGCTTGGTATAGAAAGCCACGATAGAGCAAAAGCTTAGACCATAGTAACAGTGCATGACAGGATTCGCCGGCAACGACTCGCCCTCCTTCGTCTTCCCCACCGCAATAGCTACGAAAGGGCCAACAGGCGGTAGCGGCGGCTCAGGTTCTGGGCGCCCTGCGGTCGCGAACAAGCCCTCTTTTCTGACTGGCGGCGCTGGACCGAGTGGACATCTCTCTGGCAAGCGAGGGACGGAGGACCTGGACTTCTTCATTGGCGACGAGGCACTCTCGGCCGCAGCAGGCACCGGCTATGGCATCAACTACCCAATTCGCCACGGTCAAATAGATAACTGGGTATGCTGGCGCATGAAAGATAGTGGGGGTCAAGTGCTGATGTATGCAGGATCTCATGGAGCGCTTCTGGTCCAACTCGATATTCAAGTACCTTAGAGTGGAGCCTGAAGACCACCACTTTCTGCTGACAGAACCGGTATGACCCAAATTCTGCGAGATCACAAGGTGCTAATATGAGGCAGCCACTCAACCCACCTGAAAATCGCGAAGCTACCGCCGAGATCATGTTCGAATCGTTTAACGTTGCTGGTCTGTACATCGCTGTTCAAGCCGTTCTTGCGCTGGCCGCTTCGTGGACAAGCTCTAAAGTGCAGGATCGATCCCTCACAGGAACCGTCATCGACTCAGGTGCCGGTGTGACCCACGTTATCCCAGTCGCCGAAGGCTACGTTATTGGTTCTTCAATCAAGAGTGTACCAATTGCCGGTCGCGACATTACACAATTCGTCCAATCACTTCTCCGAGAACGCGGCGAGCCAGACTCGTCACTTCAGACTGCTGAGCGCATCAAGGAAGAATACTGCTATGTGTGTCCGGACATCGTCAAAGAATTTGCGCGCTTCGATCGCGAGGCAGACGACCGGTTCAAGAAGCACACTGTCAACTACGCAAACGGCAAGACCACCACTGTCGACGTTGGATACGAACGTTTCCTTGCGCCCGAAATATTCTTCAATCCCGAAATTTACTCGTCCGATTTCCTGACCCCGCTGCCCACCATCGTCGACAACGTCATCCAAACCTCGCCTATCGACGTGCGAAGGGGCCTATACAAGAACATTGTTCTATCTGGTGGTTCTACGCTATACAAGGACTTTGGGCGTCGCTTGCAACGCGACATCAGGCATCTAGTAGACGCCAGGATCAAGGCCTCGGAAGCACGAAGTGGTGGTGCCAAGAGCGGTGGTTTGGAGGTGCAGGTTATCACGCACAAGAGGCAAAGACACGGACCGTGGTTTGGAGGAAGTTTGCTCGGACAGACACCTGAATTCAAGAGCTACTGCCACACGAAAGCGGAGTACGATGAAATTGGCCCCAGCATTGTCCGCAGGTTTGCGCTGTTGGGTGGGCCGGGTAGCACGTAAGAGAAGAGAATGTGAAGAAAGTAGTCGTGGATGTGCAAGTGGGTGTTGAGCAAGCATGAACTCAGCGTGCCAAAATTCAAAACGATAAGACTTTCTAAGGTCACGATTGACTCACGTTGTGTTGTTTGACGAGCTGACCCGATCCCACAATCTCATCCCAGGTTTGTCGTACGTTATACATATCCAACCAAGCCCACACAACACCCTCTTCACCTCTTCCCAACTCTCGACATCCATCCTTTCACACACATTCCTCGCCAGCGCCACCATCCACCCTTCATCGTCCACCTCATCCAAAACAGTCGCCCAGCCCACGAAGCAAGCCCACATCATCACCTCATCACTCTTCCCCAATGCCATCCTCTTCATCGCATCCCTCAACATGCCCGCAAGTAAATCATACCGCGACTGCCCCTTTCCATACTCAGGCATCAGCGTTGTCATTATCGCGACGAGAACTAAATGCACCAAATCGTCCAGCGGTGCGGTTTGACGGTGTGTAGGCGAGAGAGGCGCGTAGGCAAGGAGGTGATGTAAATGAGCTGAAATGAGGTCTGAGTAGTCTAGATAATCGATCTTTTTGGGCTGATGGAAGGAAGGGAACGGAGTGCTGATAGTGTTTAGTGTGTAAGTGAGATTTTGGATGGCGGTGAAGTGGGAGTGGAGAGGCGGGGAGAGATATGGGATGGTTTGGAAGGAGGGCTTGGGTGATGGCTTTGGGCGGGTATTGGTGATGGAGACGGCGGAAACTTCATCCAGACTGAACGAAGGCATCGAGCCATCTTGTAAAGCGAATTCGAGCGCTAATCTATCGTACGTTACGTCTCATTAGCTCGCATCATACATATGAAGATATCTGGGCTGGGTGTACGGGGTGGTGTGCTATACCTCCAAGGTTTCTGCGCCAACACCCGATGCTCCTGCATCAACTTTTCCAACCCCCCTCTGAGTTTAATCATCCGTTTCAACCCCTCAAAGTGCACGAGGCCAATGGCATGTTGATGATGCACGCGCTGGAATACAGCTAACATGGTGACTATCGCGATGGCCTTGTCGCTGCACGCTTCCGGGCTGGAGAGACGCTCGTTGGTGAGGCGGTACGCGCGAGAGATGTGTGTTAGTGCTTCTTTGGAGATGGTGCGTGGCCCGCCGAAATGTGTTGGGAAGGAGGAGGATATGGCTAGGATGGTGTAAAAATCTGTGTTCCGAGTGAGACTAACTATTGCTATTTGACAAAAGCAACGGGCAGGATATGGATATTACAGGAACATGGGTGTGGAACATACAAGCTTTATCCTCAAGGCCATATTGGAGCCACGCGTAGTGAGAGAGATCGACCTCGCTGCAGAAATCGGGAGGATACAAGGCTTTGGAAATCAAGTGTAACTCTGCATCAAGCGCCTGGAGTCAGTCACAATGCTCTTGTTATCTTGATGGGACGCCTACACGTACTTCGATACATAAACCTCCTCGTCTGCGGACCAACGTGGTCTGGAAACGACGCAATGGTGAGTTCGTGCCACAATAATCTGTCTAGACTCAATGTATGTTTTAATTCGAGTTCAAGCATCTCTTGAGGCTCTGGGTCTTTTTTGTTTGCGAGGGATATACACGGGAGGTTTTGGTGCTTGAGTGGTGTTCGAGCTGGACGAGAACGACCAGCGTTCTTGCCGCGCATCACATGAGAGCGAATGAGGCGGCGGTCTCTTGGAGTGATGTTTGGTTCTGTGACAAACTGGAGAAGCATGTTTGTGAAGCTGATACCTGAGATGTTTCTTTGTGGTTATTGCTAAAGGAGAGAACGAGTGGGTTGTATAGGCGTTGGATACCCAAGGCGGAACGCGATGCCCAGATGTGTTGTGAGGTCTGAAGGGGAGTCGAAAGGCCTACGGACGAGATCGTCTCGGACATGGCGCAATAATTACCGCGTACCAGATCCTGGAAGCTGGTTTTGTAGTCTGTCGGAGGAGCAAGGGACATGGAACTCGAGGCTGACATGTCAAAAGGACGCTAGGCCGAAAAAGGTTGCCAATCTCTGATTGGTTGATCAAAGTATGGACGAATCACGAGTCGGCTTCTATGGTGATGCACGTACTCACGTACCCATCTCACAGCCTCAAACAATCTTGCGAGACAAATTTTAGCTGAAATTCGTCCGAAGTAACTCTATGTCCGTCCTGACCGTGCGGTAGGGCGTGTTGGTGCGCGAGCATAAAAAGCAGCAGCTGGCCCTTGACATGGTTTTCCATCTCCGTCTTCATTCTCTTCATTCCCATACATGTACCTGGATATCTTCATTGCTCCAGATTCTATAGCCTCTCATATTTGCCAGTCACATACCAGCTCAATTTCGTCATAATGTCCATGCGCCAAATTTTCGCTGAACAATATGTCAAACTTCCAGTCCTCGTCAACTCAACAACCTGTCTCGGAAAGACCTACATTGTAACGGGATCCAACAATGGCCTTGGGCTCGAGACAGCAAGGCACCTCGTTGGTGCTTCTGCCTCATGCGTAGTTCTCGCTGTGCGCAATCTCGCCGCTGGGGAGAAAGCGAAAGCCGATATTGAGTGCACTACCAGAAAGATGGGCGTCGTGCAAGTCTGGCACTTGGACCTGTCCTCCTCCGAATCCGTCAAGAGGTTCGCTGCAAAGGCGGAAGCAGAACTTGTAAGGATCGATGGCTTGATTGAGAATGCGGGTGTTATGCTAGACACTTGGACACTCGCGGAAGGCGGGATGGAAATGAGCATGACTGTCAACGTCATCAACACCATGTTTCTCGGAATGCTCATGTTGCCAAAGATGATGGCTAGAGCCAAAACATTCGCTATTCAGCCGCGTATTGTGTTCTTGGTCAGCGGTTTGGCTTTCCAGAACACGGCGAGGAGAGAGTTGGAGAAGGTTGGGAAGGTGGATGTGCTTGGAGGATTGAACAATCAGAAGAAGCAAGCAATGAACGCCAGGTATGTTCTGAGCTATGAATAGGAAACAACGAAGTTGACTAGTCGTACAGATACGCACTCACTAAGCTCGTGGAGACGTACGCAGTGCGCGCTTTCGCCGCCGCTTATCCCTTCGAGAAGACACAAATAGTTATAAACATGGTGTCGCCTGGTATCTGCACCACACGTCTTGCACGCGACACAAGTATTGTGATGAGAGCTGCTCAGGGTGTGATTCGCACCGCAGTTGCCAGAACAGCTGAGCAAGGCAGTCGAACTATCCTACATGCATTGCTGGCGGACGAGACCACGCAGGGCAAGCATTTGTCTGGTTGTAAAGTCAAAGAGTAAGTAGTTTCCAGAGAGACGCAAGAGAGCCTATGCTAACTCTGATATGGCAGAGACTGGATTCAGCCGTGGATGACGAATGCAGACGGCCAGAAGATGCAGAAGCAAATTTGGAAGGAGCTTGTTGCGCTGACGGAATGGGCGCAGCCAGGGTTTGGAACAAAGCTATCCTAGATTCGCTACAATGATCGTCCTCAAGGAGCATTCTTGACTTATAATGGGAATCATACTTTCCTTGATCCTCTCTAATTCCACTTTTCTCAACAGCGGTTATGAGCTCTTGTCCCCGCCTCATACCCTATTCGCACGGAGAGCAATGACAAAGGAGGCCCTGAACACAGCCTTTGGTTCAAATGGTCAAGATTCCTGTGGCTAGAAGCAAAAGTCATGCTACGAATGAGATTACTAGGGGAATGAAAGCCCGAACCCGCAATAGTAGTATGTGGCCGCAGTCGATGAGAAGTTTGACTTGAACCCCCGCCGATTAGTTTTCGATTACTTTCCACACATCTGGATTTCAATTGGCTTCGTGGCTCACGAGATGTCAGTTCGGAAGGGTAATACTGTGCAGGAACAAGATGGAGAGAAACAGTAAACGTTGAGGAAGCTGTCGGCCGAAATGTGGGTACCTAACTCAGAAAGGCGGGGTTTGCACGCCAAGATCCCTACAACCCTACTTACACCTCATCACCGCTCATGTTGCAACGAGCTCTAGGCTCATTGTAGGCATCTTTTTGGCCAGATTGGTAATCATATGAGGACAGCGCGCCCTAAGCGGGACGCTGCGTCAGGAGCAAGGGATAATGCCTGCCTCGGGTCAGCTTACTCTCACCCTGTATGCCTGAACTCTGGCATAGAGCGTTGTTCATCCAATCACAAACCTCAATGCTTTCGCGTTCAGTGATCAAAGCTATATAATCAGAATGCGATAAGCACGGAGCTTCGACAATATCGTACAATAGGGATGCAGAGGAGAAGTCCCCGCATGTCAGACAAGCTGAGCACCCGAGGTATAAAGCAACGATTGTGCAACATCGAGTCTTCTGCTGATAACTTTCTGCGATATTGGACTCATTTCGCAAAGCTTAATCGCTCATACAACATAGAGTCCAGATCAACACCAGCACGCAGACGATATGGATTCGCTCTCAGCCCACGACGTGACTTTGAAGAATGGAGAAACTACGCGTTACTATGAAGGCGGCTCTAAAGACGGCACTCCTCTGATCTTTATCCATGGATGGCCCGACATTGCAGAGTCCTGGAAGCACCAGCTGTCCTACTTCTCTGCGCAATCAAAGTACCGGGTCATCGCTCCAGACATGCGCGGCTATGGCGACTCAACATCCCCCAAAGACAGACGCGCCTACTCCATGGAGACTTTGTCTGAGGAACTCGTCGAATTTGCGGAGAAGCTTGGTGTCAAGAAGGCTGTCTGGATTGGTCACGACTGGGGCTGCGGTGTCACCAATGCGTTAGCCGCTCATTATCCCGAGCTGTTCATTGCTCTCGTCGACCTCGCCGTTCCGTATCGGACCATCGAGCTTGGCCTCAAACATATTGTGGGCCTGGTCAATCGCGACTTGTATCCTGAAGATGAGTACGAATATGGCCAATGGGAGTACATGCGCTACTATGAACTCCACACCGGTGAGAGCGTCAAGTCCTTTGATGACCATGTCGAAAAGATCACCAAAGTGCTGTACGCGAAGGGCGGTCGACACGAGCCCGGCAAGCCAGCAATGACATCGAGAATTCTCAGAGAAGGAGGCTGGTTTAGCGGACACCCAGAAGCTCTACCAGATGTTCCGCTCGAGGCTACTTCGCTCGACGAATCATTGTATGGAAATCTACTCAAGAGCCACAAGAAACATGGCTTCTTTCCACCGACAGCGTACTATCTCAACCACGATGCCAACGCCGAGTACGCCAAGAGTGAGAAGAATGGTGGGGTGCTCGAGTTCCCGGTGCTGTATATCGATGCAAAGCTCGACAGCATATGTACGCCGAGCGCAGCGCCCAAATATGCGGAGGAGCAGGCGAAGTATGTGAAGGACTTGACATATGAGACCATTGAGGCGGCGCATTGGGTGCAATTGGAAAGGCCGAAGGAGGTTAACGAGGCACTGGAGAAGTGGTTGAATAAGAAGTTGTAAAGTAGTTGTTGGTCCCAAGAATACTGGAGTTCGTGCTACTTAGTCCTTCAGATGTTTGAGGATAAGCTCGATCTCTGCATCTGCAGCCTCGAGAACATGATCAGCATTATACTTAGCTCTCCAGCTAACACTATGGCCGTGATCCGCTGTTAATGTGCATCTGCCCGTTTTGTTAGCATGTTCACTTTAAGCTGCATCGAAACGGTCGACTTACTTTCCACCAAATTGCACACCAACAAAGTCAATTGGGCAACCCAATGCCTTCCCAATCTCCTCAAGCGCTGCATCATCCGCCTTTTCAATCTTATCGCTCTTCACGACTTGACGTTTCGCGAGCGCCTTTGCCATGGCGATATAGATGTCACGCCAGGCTACACTGCCCGAAGAGGCGAGATAGTACCCGTTCTTACCATGTCCAGGATTGTCACCCAATAGAATGGTTGCCAAAAGGCTTGCATATAGAGCTGTATTATCTTCAATATGGCAAACAGGCCAAGTCTAGTATTACATGAGCATGCTCCCCTTAGGGTATCATCCGGGTTAATACTCACATAATTTTCGGGATTGATGTCGTATACAGCCCCGACGCCCTTTGCAGCCTTCACGACAGCGACCGTCTGTATCGAGATCTTGTTCCCGAAGCCAGATCCTTGACCGTAGACAATGCACGGGATGAAGATATAGCTCCTGACACCGTACTTCTCAGCTGTCTCGACGACTTCCTGGTTGGTCCTCACGGCTGTCTTCATGATGTTGAACGGCGGTTCAACTTGCTTTGACTGAGCGAATAGCTCTGGATCAGCATCGCTGATCTTGCGATCAGTAGGAAAGCCAGCATGCTGGCTGAAGATCTTTGCGCCTGAGGTATGCAAGAAGTGTGTGGCTAGACCGGTTTGCTTTTTGACTTCGCCTAGTGCTTTGATGAGACGAAGCTGTGCATCGGATTTGAGTGCGTCGATCAAGAAGTAGACAATTGTAATCTCAGCATCGAGGATGGCCTTTGTCACGGCATCCTCATCTTGAAGGTCGAGGTATAAAGGCACGGCGCCGTAGCTTTTGACGGCTTCGCCTTGCTCGGGTGTTCGGACTAAAGCATATAAAGTCTTGTGAGGTGGAAGTGCTGCGCGGTGTGTATGCAGGTAGGTCAGCAAAGAGCCGCCGAGATAGCCGGATGCGCCTGTGAGGAGAATCGAATGAGACATCTTGATTCGGGCACCATGGAAATAGGAGGACTTGGCAAATTTGTATAGGGAATGTGGTGTGGTGAAAGTGCAACTGCTTTGTAATGCATTCGAGATTGGATCGTGTAACGGTACAGAGGGAGGGGAGGGACTGCGCTGAATTAACTATCTGAGGTGGGCGGAGCTACATATATAGACTGCCGCACATGAGCTATCCCAACTTGTACTAGAGTAGATCTGGGCAAGGCCCAAACCGTTACACTCCCCCCCAGCTGCCGTGATCAAC